>JACEFZ010024095.1:0-18670 GCA_014155875.1 Cepaea nemoralis | reverse complement strand
TAAATGAAAAAAATTTTTTTTGTTAATGCGAAGAAAACTGTGTGACGTGTTCTATAAAGTGTGTAGAATCGGACTCTCAGACCACAACCCAGTCAGCTAATCCCAGCAAGGATAGACCACAGCACGTTACGTCAGAACATGTACATCTCACCCAGTGCTGAAACCATCTTGCCGGATACTGCTTTGCCTCTGTAGACCTCTGGTAATCCAATTTCATGATCATCCGAAATAGACACCGGTGGTATTAACAGTTAATCATGGACCGGTTGCACCCTACACAATGTCCGTTCCTATCGTTCCTTAAAAAAAACTGCACAAGTCCTTTGTAGTGTGTACACAGTCATTAATGTTAATTGTTAATGTGATTGATCCTCACTCGTGTCTATCTAGCCTCACGTATAATGTCTTGTGTTCTATTACACGAGATTATATAACACTAGGTAACTATTAGACTGTTCTCATTTAGTTACTACTGTCTGATGCTGTGTGGTGCATCAGTAATCATCACTATCTTTGGTGAATCAACTTCCTCCTAGCTTTAGTTACGTTCTGTATGCAACTTTATTGATTGTTGACCTGGTGTTCTTCCGAATGGGATTTGATTCTTTCCCAAAAAACTTGTTGAGTTTCCTTGGATCTGGTAGGGAACCTAGGATAGAAACAACACATCTGGTGATAGTACTAGTCACTGATCCTTTCGGCTGAGTGTAAGCCTATCGCCTTGCTTAATGATCTTTAGCTAACTAGACTTAGTCATAGAGCAGATTAGCTACCCACCTAGAGCCGAATCAGGCTATGACAAAGAAAGACCCATACAGAGTGCAAAACCCCAGCGGGCAAGTTCCCCGTCTCCCAATTATCCATCAGTACTCTATTCTTAACTAGCAGAGCTAATATCACTATTCTACTCTAACTAGTTTCCACTAACAGTGCTAATCATCACACTATAGTTTAACAAGGCCACAGTCTATATTAATTAGAACGAATATATTATAATAGGTTATACCTTACAGCACTGCAGTTTACACTAAATTACATCTAATGGTAGCCATGCAGGCTCGTGTAAACTAAATCAAATATCTCCTTCACACGTTAGATGTTCTAAACTGCTGCAGTGACAAGCATGTCTGCCTAAATCCACATTTTCAAGTCCCCCTAGTTGGTCCCAACTCGGGTTTATATGGCAAACTACCAAAGTTGGCCACGTGACGTTATCCTTTATGCCTCCACACAGGTGGCACATTGGCAGATCATCCCCTGTCAGGGATCCATCCCCCCTCTGGCTCCCTCCATGTTAGATTTGTCATCACTGCTTGAGACATCCAAAACAAGCAGCGAGTTCCTGTATACCCCCAACAACAGTTGCAAATAACCCCGTCAATCTTCTCGATGTTCCGGAAACCAAGAATTGACATATGTACTGTTACTTCCGTGCTAAGTACTTCCGTTTTCCCTCTGATATGTTTATGACTTGTCAAAGTGATATATGATTCAGCACACTCACTTTCTCTATACCTCTGCCACTGTTTAATTTAGTCCGACAGGTGATGGCCAACATCCGATTGCCACTATGACCCCACTGCTTCCATTTGTATTCAAATGTTGACAAACTGTCACGGCGCTGCCGGGATCTGTCTCCATCACCACCAAATGTTCCAAATCCGTTTGAGATGTACACGTGCAGCTACAAATATTGTCCTGGGATTTTGACATCCGCTTTGTTTTTTTTTCAGTTAGTAAAAATAGTTGTCGCTGGCAGATCGTCCGCTTAATCAGAAAATCTCTATAATAATCAACTGGTTAAACACACGGTTTTTTTTTTTGTGACAGTATGTACGTAAACCTAGAAATATCACTAGGGAATATAAAGTGAGTATGTAAGTGTAATAGGAAATATTACAAGGAAATAGCAGGTGAGTAGGTAAGTGTTATAGAAATATCAATAGGAAATATCAGGTAAGTGTGTAAGTGTACATATAAATATCACTAGAAAATATCAGGTAAGTATGTAAGTGAGACTAGAAATATCACTAGGAAATATCAGGTAAATAGGTAAGTGTAATAGGAAATATCACTACAAAATACCAGGTAAGTAAGTAAACGTAGCTAAAAAAAAAAACTCATCACAAGGAAATAGCAGGTAAGTAGGTAAGTGTAGCTAGGAAATATCAATTATCTCTAGGCAAGTGATGGTTCGTAATCAACGACCACATACATACATGCACTGATTTAACATACCGGCTGCTTTCAGCACCAAACACAGCAGACCAAGTACCACAGCTTGCATCTGAAGATAAAATACATAAATAAATACATAGATGAATTAATAAATAAATACATACATACATAAATAAATAAATACACACATAAATGCATAAATAAAAACATAAATAAATAAATAAATAAAATGTATAATATTGCATGGTCTCTGCAGGATATTGCATTCATGTTTAACGCCAAGTTTATGTACCATTCTATTTCACGTTCAGTAGTTGGCCATTGCTTCCTGAACAAGAAATCCACATTGAAGTCCAAATCACCGGTGCAGGGAACCATCCCACTACCCCGCCGTTCAGCGCACTGGGAATTTAACAGCAAGCGCTCATATTTATTCTGCCACGTTGACCTCTAATAGATAAATACATTCCAACATTTGTGACAAATCACCCTCTAGCAGTCACAAGTAACTTCCGTTGGTTTGATCTGTAAAGGAAAACACTGCACATTATATCACCATAAGTGCAAGTCAAGGAGAATCTCAACAGAGTGCACGATCTTGGGTTTTTCCAAAGGCGTCATGTGACCAGGCCGACAAGACCAGTACTGGCCCGTTATACCCATCATCATCATGTGCCATGTCGCTGTTGTTACTATCCACTTAAAGACTCAATCTCGCGCAAGTTCTATCTTCCCATTCATTAGATAGTCGGGTTTGGTGAGCGCCGCTCAGCATTCGGCGTTCACAGAAAGCAGGTAGAACTGTCTACCGTCATACGGTTACACTGTAATTTACTGCCAATATAGTACCTTGCGGTGTATGGCAGAGGGGTCTTTGAGCCTGAGGAATTAAGGCCGCCTGGCTAGTGCACTCGCCGCGAACTGTGCAGGTTAGGATTTTCTTTTTGCCCCCGACAGAAAGAAAAATCCCACACCTTACCGAGGGATCGAACCCGTGTCTCCCGAATGAGAGTCCGGCGTTCTAGCCACTCGGCCAGCCGCTCCTCGTACGGTTACACGTTTGTTGCATATCCTTTACAGGACATAGCAGTGAACCCAACCATTTTTTTATCCCTGGGTAAGTTTACATTCAGTAGTTTGCCATTGCTTTCTTATCTGCGCACGTAATCTCTTCACCACGGAGCCAGATTACGTTAGCTCAGTCACATCTAATTAAGACCCGATGTACAAAGTATGTTCCATTCTACGATAAAATGACACGTGCTTCACTGTTATACACCAGCAAGCGGTCTACTCTAATTTAAACATAAACAAAGAACAGGAATAGCCAAAGTCAAATTCAACATCATGAAATAGATTGTCGTGACTAAACCACTAAATTACAGTAAAATAAGATGGAACAAACAAAAAATAGAAACAAATAAATAAGTATTATATAAACCAAAATTGCAGAAACATCACTGCATGATTTTAAATGCAGACGCCAAAAACAAAATATCACACGAATTCTTGCCTGGCATATTCCGCTGCATCGCGTCAGGTGTATACTGCAGAGTTTTATATCATGTTATGTGAAGAAATAGATGATACTGTGGCTGAAATATGGTGTACATCATGATTAATTTATTTCTCCACTTAATATCATTTATAACTCTGTAGTATGCATCTATTTTGTTTATGTCGTATGTGTTTACATTCACTAAGAAAAAACATTGTTGTGAAACACTGAATGAGATCATGATCAGACAATTAATATATTTCGGCCATATAAAGTCATGAAACTCCGTGTTCAAGTATAATCTGGGGGAAAAAGTAGAGTGGAAGCGTTCAAAAGGAAGACAATACTACATGTCAGTTCACAACGTCTCGAGATGGTCTGAAATAAGTATGTATGAATTCACTGTAAAGACTGAACAAAATTTATGGGAGAACACATGAAAACCATCACTCAATAAGGCGATCTGTCAAGGTGATGGGAGGAAATACAGCCTAAAGACGAAATGTCATGGCAGGGCAGACTAGACATTAAACCTTGGTCAGCATCTGGTTTAGGGTGGAAGCTGCAAAATTCGGACAGTTAGAGCATTGCTTTGCTGACCCAGCAGCTGCTGCAGTGTGCCTTGTTCCAGATGTATTGGTGATATCTTTCCTCTGGAGTAAACTAGACAGGCCGAAAGAGCGGTCATGCTGCATGGGCAACACACGGTCTTTAAATTCAACCCATGTAAAATTCCATTGATCAGACCATGGCCTATTAAGACGGCAAGGTGCCAGTCAGTCAAAATGAAGATGTATAATAATTACACACAGATACAGGTGGTACTTAACTCACCATCCTCATGTGCCGACTAGATAAGTGTGAGCGATTACGGTTCTCATCTCACACGATTATCAGAGTGGTGGATCAGGTATATGTTCGTGTCACGATTATGCCATATGACTAAGCCACCCACGAATTCATCTATTTGCCTACCCCTTGTTCTTACACCAGAAATTTATTCAGTTGTCACGAAGATTTCAAGTGTTTGTTTCCTCATAATTTGGCCAAGTGCTTTTAAGGTAAAGCGAGAGGGATAGTATATCACGGTATTTGGCAGGCATATCCCAAGGGATAGTCCAGATCAATTCGGTTCCAATCTCTTTACCTAGCTCATGTATTGCTCCAAGAATACCGCTTGTGTACGGTGGTTGCCACACCACGGGCAACAGTCTTGGCTGGCTGGCTAAACTACATGAGTGAAGTAGGGGTAATATCCTACTAAGTTATGAATGTCCATCCCTAGTACACACTAGTCTCGGCCGGTGAACAAGGCGGATGAATCTACATAGATCAACGGCCTCGAAAGCGAAACAGCAGAGTGTGTGGCATACATGATGCGTGTTCAGGACACACTAGTGAACGTTACCAACTCGGGAGGACGAAATAATGAGAGAGGAGTGGTAATTTTATTTAAAAGAAATTTAGAGGAAAATATTAGTGGATTCTGGGCTCATAAAGATAGGATAATAATACTCAAAATTAAGGCAAAACCTTTCGACATAGTATTCTTACAGACGTATACTCCAACAGCTGATTATAGTGATGAACAGCTAGAAGAATACAGTGAAGACCTTAAAAGAAAACACTGAAAGTGGTAAAATCATTAAAGATCCTAATTGTCATGGGAGACATGAATGCAAAGGTTGGAAAATCTAAATATAAGCAGGTAGTAGGGCAACATGGTATGGGAACCAAAAACGACAGAGGAGATCGGCTGATATAATTTTGTGAAGAAAACCGTCTTACTATTTGTTACACATTTTGCCAACATAATCCTAGTAAACTGTATAAGCAGAAAAGCCCTGGAGATAGAACGAGAAACCAAATTGACTTCATTTTAATTACACATATATTTAAAAATCAATGTTAAAAATGCCAAAACACACCCTGGTGCTGATATCAACTATGATTATAATCATGTAATCATACAATTATAAATAAAACTTTAATTCACAGGAATAAGGACACCTAGGGCGTCTCAGATAGAAACAAACAGATATAAGTCAAGTATACCCGTTAAAAGTAAAAAAATAATTATTATAGTCTTATCGTTGAAAGCATGGAACAATATGGACATGAAAATCATGAGGAAAACATTAATACAAAATGGGAAACAAGCATACATATTGCAAATATCAATTTACCATTGAAGGAAAATAAGAGAAGGCTATTGTGAATAACCGATTAAATGCTTAGCAAAATGATTCAAAGAAAGAAAGCAAAGAACAGTCCAGAATATGCATTTATAGATAGTGAGATACGTCACATGGGCAGAGTTGCCAAAGAAGAGTGGTTGCTGAAAAAAGAAATACAAAGAAATAGGGGATCTAGATATAAAACACAACCCGAAAGGGTTGCATGAAATTATGGCACGGTTTACAAACAAGAAAAATAATATAACAGCATATGGCTGTATGAGAGGAAAATCTTTTACATTATAATTGATAATTCTGATATAATGAAAAGATGGACCAATTGTACAGAAAATGAATTCTGGGACAGCAGGGTCAATAAACCAACATTGTATAATATTCAAAATGGACCAAACCTATTAAAGGCTGAAGTAAAGAAGACTATTAAAAAGGTGAAACAATGAAAGTCTGCAGGCCCTGACAAGATAAGAACAGAGATGATAAATCCTTATCCACTTTTGGCATTGAAACTATCACAGAATTATGTAATGATATATATATATATATATATATATATATATATATATATATATATATATATATATATATATATATATATAATACTGGGTACATCTAGAATGATTTGAAAACATCAATTTTGAACAGTCTGCTCAAGAAGCCAAGAGCTGTTGATTGTGAGGATTACATAACGTATTTTTAATGGGTTTTTTTTTTAATTTTTTAAGTTTCATATCCCTTTCAGGACGTTGCAGTCAACAAAAGCATTTTTTCAGCTGCTGTTGATGTTCTTGGCAAGATTACGCTCAGTAGTTTGCCATTGCTTTCTGAGCGACCGGCTCACATACCCCGTAAGAACCAAAGCGACGCAATCCGCTGCCGAATCTCGCGCAGCTGTGTTCCTCACGTGAATATACGGATTAAGGAGAAAGTCGTTAACCCCTTCGCCAGGGAAATAAATACTAGCTTAATAAGCCATATAAATAAGATAATCATCAAGGTCATACGAGAAAGTATTCAAAACAGAAGAGATGAGGAAGTAGCTGAAGAACAATTTGGGTTCCGCAAAAACAGCGGCACCAGAGAAGCAATTATCTGTTTGAGGATGTTAATTGAAAAATATATAGAAGTTCTGAAAAATATATATCCATGTTATGTTTTATAGACTACGAAAAAGCTTTTGATAGAATACTACATGAACGATTAATAATTGCATGCCTTCTAAATATAGGAGTAGATGGAAAGGACATGATACTTATTAGTAACGTGTACTGTTTCATTTAAATTCGAGGCTAAATGGCATCTGTGCATCCTTTGATGTTCATAAAACACAACTTGGAGTTAGGAAAAACAAAGGATCCACAGATGCCATGTTTTCTCTTAGACAACTTATATAAAACATTAAAAATTAATCGAATTTAATGAACCACTCTACTTAGCATTTGTCGACCAAGAAAAGGCATTTGATAGAGTAGACAGGTACAAGCTGTGGGAAATCCTTTTTAAAAAATGGAGTGAGTAAACATCTACAAACCTATGTAGAAGCTTATACAATAACAGTGAATGCAATTTGAGGGCACCCAGAACCCTTTACTATAAGATCCTGAGTACGACAAGGTTGTGTCCTGTCATCTCTCTTGTTCATAATCAATATAAACAAAATATGTAAAGAAACCAGCCACACAGAGACTGCAAGAACACCGCCTGACGAGAACACAGAAGAAGAAACATATGCAATTGACACCCTTAGAGAACTCCTGTTTGCGGACGACCTATCACTAATAGCAAAATCAGAAGCTGAATTACAAGACCACACGAATAGTCTAAAAGAAATTTGTAGGGAACATAACATGAAAATTAGCACAAGTAAAACAGAGGCAGTGACTATAATTAAAGAAAAAAAAAAAACAACAATTCCCCTAAACAAGGATCCCTGAAACAAGTAAAGAGTTTCAAGTGCTTGAACGTATTTCATTAAATGGCAAATCAGAAGACGAGATCGAAAATAGATGCAATAAGGCAAACCAAACTCATTGGACAAATGGCACCAATACTAAAGAACACAAATGTATCAATAGTTACTAAGAAAGCACTTTAAAACACAGTATTCCTATCAATACTATGCCACCAATGCCAAACCTGGACAATGACAGAAAAAGAGAAAAGAAAAATCACAACCACAGAAATGAGATTCCCGTGAAGAATATTTAATTCATGAAGAAGAGATAAGATTAGAAATGCAGAAATGAGGACTAAAGTGGGGGTTATAGCCGCGCTAGATTTTATAGAAGGTAGCAAGTCAAATGGTTTGGCCACGCATGTAGGTTACCAACTAACAGTATATCACAACAAGCAATGATGTACTGACCAGATGGAAGCAGAGGAAGAGGCCGACCACGTAAACGATGGACGGAGAGAGAGTCCATGGGAATATCGATACATGAAGCCCATAATGGGGCACTCTCTCGCTATTTATACTTCACCTCGACACCGTAAGGTACACGCGGAACACGATGAGATGAGATGAGATGAGATGAGATGAGATGACTGGGAACAAGTGGCATCAATCAGATACGGAAATAATTATTCGTCAGCCATAGAAATAAAAAAAAGAGGCGTACGGCAGGGTGTTTGTGTGTGTGTGTGTGTGTGTGTGGGGGGGGGGGGGGGGGCGCGCATTTTGTCCCAAAGCCTTTTATACTTAAACATAGAAAGAAAGAATGTTTAAACAAGTCGAACTGTCAACATGTATTTATTGCAATATATTATTTGTGGCTTCTGTGTTTTATTTAACTTAATGGAACACATTGTGTTGTACATCTTTCATATCAATTTACGATTTTCATGCTGTTCTTGAAGACTGCCGACTGTCATTTACTCCCTATATAGTACCTTGCGGTGTATGGCACGTGGGTCTTGAGCCTGAGGAATTAAGGCTGCTTGACTAGTGCAGTCGCCGCGAACTGTGCAGGTTAGGTGTTTTTTTTTTTTTTGTCCCCGACACACACACATATAAAGAAAATACACACCTTACCAAGGATTCGAACGCGGGTCTCCCGAAGGAGAATCCGGCATTCTAGCCAGTCGGCCAATCGCTTGAAACAAACTGCCATATTCGTTTTCCTTTTCCATATCCGTTCATGGTATTCTTTACACTTTTTTTTTAAGAGACCACATTTCTTAGTTACTACATACCGAAAAATAACGTACAATTCTATGATATATATTGGTCTAAACAGTGAACACATATTCTCAGAGAAAAGTCATACCTCGTTAACTCGTTAGTAAGCAAACTGTGACTGTTTTCTGCGAAACACTTTCTCACAATCACAGATAAAACACTTTCTCACAATCACAGATACGTTTATAACGTCTACACACATTAACTGTGGAGCAAATGCAACTAACCGGATATACGAACAATTTCGTGTTTTTTTTTTTTTACCGTTGTTTGTGAAGTGCCACCACTTAAATGTTGTAAACGTCCGCTATTTCACGTTGTTGTTATTTGAGCCTGTCAGTAGTAGGGGCCCTACTACTCCTGTCACAGTATCTTATAGGCGTGAAGTCAGTCAGATAATGTGCGCATATGAGTGAGTGTGTGTGTGTTTGTGTGTGTGATTTGTGCTAATGAGCACTTTGTATATCATCATCATGAGCAATGCCGACAAGCGTGGGTGGTCATGTTTCGCCATCTCATATGATCACCAGAATAGTGGATCCACTCTGTGTTCTTGTCTCGCCCATGCCATGTTTCCAAGCCACCTAGAAATGTATTTATATGCCTTCCCCTTGTTGTCTTCCCCTCAATCTTGCCACTTTCTCTGGCTTATTTCTGCTTATATCGTGGCCTAAAATTGTTGACTGTCTACGTCTAATTTCTCTAATCAGTATGCGGATTTCATTTGCTTCTTGTAGGACTTGTTGATTTGTTTTCATGTCTGTGCATAGTATTCTTTGCTTTTTCCTCAGAAACCACATCCCTACTGCCATTAGATGTTGTTCAGCTTGTTTGCTTATTGTCCACGTTTCGCATCCATACAAAAGTATAAGTTGGAAGCAGGACCTCAACACTCTGTGTCTCGTTCAGTTGACATCCTTTTATTTTTCAGTATGTTCTCCATTTTGCAAAAGACTGCTATCTTTGACATAACTATTCTTCTTCTTCTTCTTCTTTTTCTTCCGTTGGCGTGAAATGTTTATATAACTGCAATGTTGTCTCTTGTATGAGACAATGTAGCTATTTTTGTTCTAATCCCTTTAAGGCACCTCCCATCAGATTTTTTGAGTGTTCCGAGATAATTGTACCGTTTCAATCGCTTAAGAATATTCTTATTTACCCGTATATTACATTGTGGTATTTTATTTTCTTCCTAGTGACGACCATATTTTCTCTTCTCACAATTTAATCATAACCCTAGTAGTTCACAGTGTGAAATAATCGTGTCAAATATATGTTGCAGATCCTGTTCGTTGTCTGCAACCAATACTGTATCATCCGCACAACTAATGTTAGTGTATCTACGGTAGTGCAGATTTTGGAGTTGTATAGTTTTGTTTCCTTAAGAAAGATCCTGGCTGCGTCAGAATATTACAATATATAGTTAGGCAATAATGTTAGGGGTAATAACAACATCCGGTGACAGATGCTTGACACGATTAAGAGCGGAATATGTTAGGCGTAAGCTGAATGCGGGGAAATGGAAACAAAATATGTAATCCAGTCAATCGTTATTATTAAATGTCCGAAAGATATTTCTGAAATGTTATATATATTTAACCTGTTCTGCTGTATAACAATGAATCATAGAATGCGTATGATCAAATTGGAAAGAGTTTGGAAACAAGGGAGATGTGCTTCCTGAGACCAATGTTGAGAGTATATTGGACTGCTAGGGTAACTGACATCGAATGTCCGGAGAAAGCTACTCTAGGCTCACAGGCACCTTGGCGTCTTGACCGTCGATAATTTGTTCTACTGGGCTTTAACAAATAGCTAGGATAACTATAACCCATGGCGGGGACCATAACAAATAGCCAGGACTGCATTGAAGAGGCGACCATGTGTTGCCCATGCAGCATGATCCCCTCTCTCGGCCTGCCTAGTTTACGCTGGAGGAAAGGTAACGCCAATACGTCTAGAACAAGACAAGCTGCAGAAGCTGCCGGATCAGCAAAGCAATGCTCTAACTGTCCGCCTGTCGGACCATCGATTCTAAACAAGTTGCGAAACACGACTTGAACCTTGTCTGCCCTGCCATGCAGACTTTAGTCTTTAGGTTTGCATGTCTACGCACTTGAGTAAGGCCTGCTCCCTCCATATTGACACAATAATAGTGTGGTAGGCGCATTTTAAACCGTATTTCGAAGGTGCTCAACTTTAAAGAAATAAAAATGACGTCACAAAATCAATAAATATACTTGCAAAGTATAAAATTGATAAGTTCGATTAGGTTGGTCAGGGGAAATCAATAGTAGTTGGGTGGGTGGGGGTGGAAATGTAATCAATAGTAGCTGGGTGGGGTGGGGTGGAAGTGTAAGCAATAGTAGTTGGATGTGGCGTGGTGAGAGGGAGGGAGTTCAATCAATAGTAGCTGGGAGGGGTGGGGGTGGAAGTGTAAGCAATAGTAGCTAGGTGGGGTGGGGGTGGAATGTAAGCAATAGTAGTTGGATGTGGCGTGGTGAGAGGGAGGGAGTTCAATCAATAGTAGCTGGTTGGTCCTGGATAGTGGAGAATTGCTGGCCTAGAAGTATAATCAATAACGACAAACACACATAGATGACACTTAAAACAAAACCGACTCATAACGGTTATATATAACATTTTATTAAGATGAATTTGAATGGTGAGAGGTGATGTGGTTACACCATCGTTGTGAACATGTCTTTTTATGAAAAATACGACAGAAATGTCTGTGTCGGCGGTATGTTATGAACAGACCCGTGTATGTTAAAACCCACACATTTTATGCCCTACGCATGTTGTATTATGAGAACATCCAAAAAAGTGTTTTTTGTCTAATGTGCTGTATTGTTTGGTTAGGTCGTTTGTATTCTAGTTTTAAAAGAACAGGGGCTCTCTTCTCATATAATGTCCTTGCCTGGCATTTAGGACAGTCGACATTGGTATTACACTCACTACTAATAAATTCGAATCGATAGTCAAGAGAGATTTAGGAAATGAACCATTGATCGTGTACTTTATAAAATTCTTTCGCAGGTGAGGTCTAGAATGTTGAACTAAGAGCCAAGTAAATACTATCTGTGTCTATCTCACACAATTCAAAATGTCGAATCGCTGCACAAATCTATCTATGAAGTCGCAATAAGAGACTAACATTCGAAAGTTGGCGTACTGATATACGAAAACAACCTGTCTGGAGAGGCATATCCCAAATAGTTTTCTTTTTCAGCATTTCAGCTTCGAAAAAGTCGTCTCCTACGTGGCTCATTTAAAAACAAAGTTAATTAACTTCGTAGTGCCATCTCCCCCACTTGAGGCTACGTTTACGTGTTTCGTTTTATTTGACAAGGTGCTTCCGCAAGCAGCGTTCCCTAATAATTTCCTTGTTTCACTAGTAATAGAACCGGTAACGGTTCTCTCCGCGTCGGTAACTTACGGGGTATTGAGCCGGTCGCGCAGAAAGCAATGGCAAACTACTGAGCGTAATCTTGCCAAGACATCAACAATCAGCTTAGAGATGCCGATGTTGACAGTGATATCCTGTAAAGGATATGCAAACATCAAAATATAAATAAATAAATAAATAAATAAATAAAATAACATCAACTAGTAATATAGTACAAATCGTCTCTATTATCTGACGACGCGCGTCAGTGTGATGCTATCTTAATAAGCGGGGTATTAAAATATAATCTATCTGGTTTTTGGTAATACTGTCCGGGGACTTACATGTGAAGAGCCTTCTTGGGTGTTGTTTAAAAAGTGTGCTGGCTATCGTTAACTCATTTTCTGTGCAAAATTCTATTAATTTGTCATCTGCATCATTTCTATTTCCCAATCCAAATGTTCCTAAGACGTGTCTCTCATTTTCAGCTCTTCCTGTACCTACTAGAGTTAAAATCTCCCACTACTATTGTTATATCATTATTGCAAACCCTATTTAATGTGTCTTGCAATGTGCTGTAAAAATCTTCAATTTCGTCCTCCTCTGCGGTTGAAGTAGGTACATATATCTGTATGAGAGTTGTGTTTGTTGGACGTCCTTTAAGTCTGATAGTAAAGATTCTGACGCTAACTGGGATATATCCCATTAACGCCTTTGCAGTTGTTTTATCTAAACAAAATGCCTCCGACGTCTCTACCAGAATATTTGAAAATATTTCCATTTTCATTTGTAGAATGTCCCTTGCCTCTCCAGCGATGTTCAATAATTCCTAAAATTTGAATATTTAACCTCTTAATCTCATCACATACTATTTTAAGCTTTCCTGCATTCAAACTTCTCAGATTCCACGTTCCTATTCTAACTCTCATTTTTAGTCCTACACAAGGGATTTCGTTGGTAACATAGTGGGGATTAACTCCGTCATCACGATTACTAGTACTAGCCACTGTGTCAATCTCTTCCCAGTGTTATCTGATCTGCCTGGCCTGGGAGTCTCGCCACCAGATCTCGTTCTTAATTTGTTTTCTTTCATGGTTGTTATGGTTTCGTGGCAAGTTGTGCAGAAGGTAAACGACTAACTAACTAACTAATTTTCTGTCTAGTTGGATGCAAACTGGAAATGACGTACATAAATATCTTATATTGTGTATGTGTGTTTGGATTTCCGGTACATACACGATACAAATGGCGACTACGTGATGCGTTTATTCTTAAGAGACGCTGTTTAGTATTTTACGCTGTTTAGTGTTTTACGCTGTTTAGTGTTATCCTGTGCATTATGTGGTGTCATTTAGTATTCGTTTATTGGAAGTGTTCAAAAGAAGCCACGGAGGGCAGGTGGTGGATGTAACTTTGAGGGCAGCCGACAGATATTTGTTGGTTATGGTCTGAAGTTTCGTGACGGCAGACAGAGGATTTCTTTCGAGAGACAATGGTTGCGGTCATCTGGCAAGTATGGTCACTGCGATAAAGGAAAGCAACGGCAAACTACCTCTTTAAAAGTGCCAAGTGCATTATGATTCACCTAAATACTGATCATCGCAAGACAAGGACAGAGACATTAAAATTGGCAACATGGAATGTTAAGACCTTAAATGACGACCACAAATTAGACATCATAAAACAAGAACTGGAAAGAGAAAGAATTAATATTTTAGGGATGTGCGAAACGAGATGGACAGGAGCAGGCATCAAGATAGATGAAGATTTTAAGATTATTTATTCTGGAGGTGAAGATCGACAAAGGGGAGTGGCAATTATTTTGGACAGGAAAAGTTCAAAATCTTTTCAAGGATATTGGGCCGTGTCGGACAGAGTTCCACTAGTTAAATTATGTGGCAGAACTGTTAACATAAATGTTATTCAAGTATATGCCCCAACAGGAGAATCCAGGAACGATAGTGTAGAGGAATTTTATAATGACATAGAGACTGCCTTAAAGAAATGTAAAAATTCAGAAATAAACATCATATTAGGGGACTTCAATGTAAAAAAGTAGGAAAGTAGGAAATCAAGGTGATAGATACACAGTAGGAAACCATGGTTTAGGAGAGAGAAATAAAAGAGGATACAGACTCCTAGAGTTGACAAAAGAAAAGGAAATAATTGTAGGAAAAACCTTGTTTAAGCAACACCCTAGAAGATTATGGACATGGAGGAGTCCTGATAACAGGATTAGAAACCAGATTGATTATATACTGATTAGGAGAAGATTTAGAAACTAGATAACAATAGCAAAAACAGTTCCCAGTGCTGATTGTTATAGTGGCCACAGATTACGTACAGGAACATTGATGATAAAGTTCAGGATAGTCAAGTATATAACAGGAAACACTAAATATTAAAAAAAAAAAAAAAAATAAATATTATTTGTGTACATTAAGTAATGACACGGAAATACAAAACAAATTCAACACAGAAGTACAGAACAGATTTGATATATTGTCTGATCTAGAGATCCTATTCCAGGATGTGGATGATCGATGGGAAATGTTGAAGAATTCAATCAGTTTGTCTGCAGAATCAACTATTTCAAAATTAAAGAAGGTGGATCGTAAGAAATGGATGACTGAAGAAATTTTACACCTAATGGCAACAAGTAGACTCAACAAAAATAATCCTGCAAAATATGAAGAAATCCACAGACAAGTCAGAATAGTAAGGTGGCAAAAGAAGCATGGCTTGAGGAAAAGTGCAAAGAAATTGAAAAAACATCACAACAGTCAAAATAACAAATTAATGCACAAAAGAATTCAGGAACTTACTAATAAAAGAATAAGTACATCAACAGGCTGTCTAACAACTAAAGATGGCAACACCATAATAGAAAAAGATCAGATTATACATGTATGGACAGATTCTGTGAAAAACGGTTATGAGGATAACAGAGAGGAACAGTATGATGTTAGATTTATTAATGAAGGACCACCAATTTTGACGATGGAAGTTCGAAATGTTCTTAAGCATATGAAAGCTGGAAAGGCCCCCGGTGCAGATAACATAACAACAGAAATGATTAAAGCTTTAGAAGAATATGGTCTAGATCAATTCACCAGACTACTGAGCACATTATATGATACTGGAGATATACCTTCTGAATTATGTAACTCTGTATCTATTGCAATCACAAAGAAATCAGGAGCCTTGGAATGTGATTAACATATAACAATTAGTATCATCACATCACATAGAATTTGCTACGAATTATCATGCAAAGAGTGAGGAAGAAAATACAACCTGAAATAGGGGAAGAACAATGTGGGTTTCAGCGTCTCACATACACAGGTATTCTCAAATCCTTCACACGCACTCAAGAAAACATCAGTCGTACACGCGGTATCATGTTTATTCAGGAGAACCTGATCTAGCGTTACAATGCGCACACACGGCGGTTACATCTGTATATACATAGTGCTGCTAATACATAATAATAGCACTCTGGCAATCACACACAAAGCACTGCACTCAAATTATAGCTATCTTCACATATGACAAATCCAGCTAGCACTCTCGCAAATCTTAAACACTCGCTCCAGAAAACACATCCTTCCCCTAAACTGTCGAGGCTCCGTCTGTCCTTTCTTCACGCTGTCCGGCTGGTCTCGTGGTACTGGACCTCGTGTTTCTCGAGACAACCGGGCTGTCTAAACAGTCACGTCGGACTGCTGTCTGCCTTTGTTGGGTTGGGTCATACAGTGCAATGCTGTCTAGTCAACAGAGTCCCGTAGACTTGTGTCCCCTTTTATAACTGGGTCTTGTCCTGTCTATGTCCTGTCTATGACCTGTGTCCAATATCTCTGTTGTCCTGTAGATGTCCTGTCTTATGACATCTCTACGTCCTTATATATGTCCTGTCTATCCTATCTCTCTGGTCCTGTAGATGTCCTTTCGCTGACATCACTGCCTCTCTGACTATTTCCTGTCTCTATTATGTCTCTTGTCTTCTATATGTCCTGTCTATATTCCCCAACACTCTGACAGTGGGTTTGTAGAAGGAAAGGGTACAGTAAATGCTGTGTATATGCTGCGAACAGTTATGGAACGTGCTAGAGAAGTAAACGAGGATATACATCTTTGCTTTATTGACGACACAAAAGCTTTTGATAGAGTTAGACATGTCAACATGGTGGATCTGCTTGCAGATCTACAAATTGATGGGAAAGATATTAGACTTATAAAAAACATATATTGGAAACAACAAGCTGCCATAAGGATTGATAATGAAGTCGGACAATATCAGCCTATTAAGAGAGGTGTTAGGCAGGGATGTGTAATGTCTCCAGATCTTTTTTCCCTGTACAGTGAAAATATTTTCAGAAATGTAGAAGATATACATAGAATCAGCATTGGAGGACGAAACATCAATAACATTAGATATGCAGATGATACAGTATAGATTGCAGACAATGCACAGGATCTGCAACAATTATTAGATACGGTTGTTGTACACAGTGAGCAACTGGGGTTAGAATTAAATTGTAAAAATACACAGTTTATGGTCGTCACTAGGAAGAATGAAGTACCACAATGTAATATACAAGTAAATGGGAATATTCTTCAACAAGTGAATGGATACAATTATCTCGGAACAGTCTGATGGGAGATGCCTTGAAGAGATTAGATTGCATACATACATATTGCCATGGCGAAAGTAGCCTTTAGCAAGACGAAAAACATTCTGACCAATAAAAAGATGTCAACTGAAACGAGAAAAAGAGTTCTGAGGGGATACATAGAGGCTGCTCTTTTGTATGGATGTGAAACTTGGACAATGTGAAGTCAAGCTGAAAAACATCTGATGGCTGCAGAAATGTGGTTTCTGAGGAAAATTCAAAGAATACCATGGACAGACAGAAAAACCAATGACCAAGTGCTCATCTCATCTCATCTCATCATGTTCCTCTTGTACCTTGCGGTGTCGAGGTGAAGTATAAACTTCGTGAGAGTGCCCTATTATGGGCTTCATATATCGATATTCCCATGGACTCTGCTATTCTCTCCGTCCAACGTTTACGTGGTCGGCCTCTTCCTCTGTTTCTATCTGGTCAGTATATCATTGCTTGTTGTGGTATGCTGTTGACTGGTAACCTACTTGCATGGCCAAACCATTTGACTTGCTGCTTTCTAATAAAATCTAGTGCTGCTTTAACCCCCACTTTAGTCCTGATTTCTTCATTTCTGATCTTATCTCTTCTTGATACGTTGAGTATTCTTCTCAGGAACCTCATTTCTGTTGTTGTGATTTTTCTTTTCTCTTTTTCTGTCATTGTCCAGGTTTGGCATTGGTAGCATAGAGTTTGTAGGAAGATTGTGTTGTAAAGTGCTTTCTTAGTAGTTACTGATACATGTTTGTTCTTTAGTATTGGTGCCATTTGTCCAATGAGTTGATTTGCCTTATTGCACCTATTTTCGATCTCGTCTTCTGATCTGCCATTTGATGATATTATACTTCCCAGGTACTTGAAACTCTTCACTTGTTTCAAGGGATGTTCGTTTAGTTGAATTGTTGTTGTTTGTTCTTCTTTAGTTATAGTCAGTCCGTTTATACTTCTTAGTTATTCTACGAGCAGTATGAAGATCCCCTGCCTGCCGGCTTGCTAGTACTACAGGAGACAAATGAAAATCGTAAATTGATTAGAGAAATTAGACGTAGACAGTCAAAATGTTTTGGACATGCTATGAGAAGAAATGGATTGGAGAACTTAGTGACAACTGACTAGATCGAAGGGAACAGACCAAGAGGAAGACCGAGAGGAAAATACCTGGATGGCTTGGCCACATGGCATGGACGAGATAGGAACACTGAGCTGATCCACGACTCTGGTGATGGAGTGAAATGGCGAGTCATGACCACCCATGCTTTCCGGCATGGCACATGATTGATTGATTGATGTTCGGACGTCAACATGGCCTTCATCATAAGAACGCTCGCTCTTAAACTTCCGGTGAGCTGTAGGCCAGGTAGGCTGTGTAATCCCTACAACGGGATTAAGTTGGGCTTGAACACTGATGTGGCGTTCAGAAAGCAATGGCAAACCACTGAATAGAACATGTCATAGAAATCCAACATGCGGTTGATCGCAACGTCTTGCAACGCACATGCAATAAAACAGGGAAACAAATTGTGTTTGTTGCAAGTACAATATATTTTATTGTGTATATATGTTTGATCC
>JACEFZ010024094.1:0-10180 GCA_014155875.1 Cepaea nemoralis | reverse complement strand
TTCCCTCTCTCGGCCTTGCCTTGTTTTCTCCAGAGGAAAGGATAACCAGAACGTCTGGAACAAGGTAGGCTGCAGATGCTGCCGGCTCAGCATCAAACCTCCAAGAGATGGAGATGAGTATCGGTCAGGCCCTCATGTCTGGGGGATTTGACTCAGAGGCGTTCAGCCATATCCCTCAGCTGAGTGCATCAAAGCAAGTGTCTGGACCGGTTTGACAACGTACATCTGTCAATCGTAAGTGTCTTTACCTGTGTAAAATACTAAAACATGTCAAAGAAATATTACCAACCTATGTTGCAGAGCTCAATTTCCCCTCTCCAAACGAACGAATGAACTTTATTTTCAGTCACAAATTGGGCTCGCGGGCCCGTCTTACATTCGGCCCATACAGCCACTCATCTTTCATACGTCAATATCTATTATGCAAGGTACATTCACATAGAAAGAACATTGTCACATGACTGCTGTGAACATAAACAATGCATACTACCAAGTTATGAAATAGGTAGGCGGGCAAGCATGCACAAACACACACACACACACATGTATTAACACATACATACACACATTCACACACATACATCATTTACACAAACACTCACAGTTATATAACCATTCAATAACTCACACATACACACTCTCTGGCATGCATGTAACCCACTCACAAACACAATCACACTGACAATCATACTCACAATCACAGTGATAATCACACTCACAATCACTCTCACAATCACACTCGCAATCACAAACACAATCACAATCACATCCACACTCACAATCACTCTCACAATCACACTGGTAATCACTAACACAATCACAATCACATTCACACTCACAATCACTCTCACAATCACACTCGCAATCACAAACACAATCACAATCACACTCACAATCACACTCACAAATACACACTCCCTCGCACGCACATACACCCACTCACAATCACAAACGTAATCGCACTCGCAATCGCACATACACAGCCACATTCACAATCACACAGACAATCACAATAACACTGACAATCACATTCACAATCACACTCACAATCACGCTCACACTCAAATCACAAACATAATCACAGTCACACACACAATCACATGCATAATCACACTGACACTCACAATAACACTGACAGTAACACTGACAATCACAATCATACTCACAATCACACTCACAATCACACTCACAATCACACTCACAATCACACTCACCAATACACACTACCTGGTATGTACATATACCCACTCACAATCTATAACACAATCACACTCACAATCAGTCTCACTATCACACTCACAATCACAAACACAATCAAAATCACACTCACAATTACAATCACAAACACAATCACAAACACAATCACAATCACAACCACAATCACAAACACAAACGAAGAAACCAGGGGGATGTCCAAGACTAGTACCGGCACTTCACACCACCGTAGTCCAACATCAGGATGCAATCAGGTCCTGATTAGACACAGCACGTGCTGATGTGTTCGGGTCAAGTCTAGCGGGATGTTTCCTCCACCGGCTGTAGGAATTCTGTTGTCATCAGACCACTGCCCGCTGACCAGAGGGAAACTGAATATAGATTAGAGTAGGCGAAGACGGTCAAGATTTTTTGGGCACGCTGTGAGTGGAAATAAACTCAGTGACAACTAACAAGATGGATGGGAAAAGAGCAAGGGGGAGATAGAGAGCGATGAATACCCGTATGGTTTGGCCATCTGGTGTAGTCGGAGCCCGAACACAGACATGATCCAGGGCTAAGATCGTGTGAGATGATGCACTGTGATCGCCCACGCTTATCTGCCTAGGGCTTGGTGATGATGATGATGATGATGATGATGATGATGATGACGATGATGATGATGATGATGGTGATGATGATGATGGTGATGATGATGATGATGATGATGATGATGATGATGATGATGATGATGATGATGATGATGATGATGATGGTCACCAGTTCGATTCGTATTGAGGGGATTTCGAATTTTTAACATTGACCTGTTCCCCCAGGTCGACCCAGGCTTAAATGGGTTCCAAAAATATCTTGGGAAATAAAGGCGGCCGGCGTAAGTGCCGATTGGTCTATACAAATATAGGCCTACCAACATATGACCATTGACTTATGCGTTTACTAAGGGACCTTCTATTGTTATTACTATTTTTTAAACACAACACAGTATCTATAACATGCTCGATTCTGGTATACAAGAATAGGAGGCCTTGCAGGTACTACGGAATTCATGCACCGATTTGAGATATCTTCTTGTCCCTACTGACATAGGATCGTAGAGTTTCGAGGATCCGGTCAGGATTTTCACTGGTCATGATGCTGGGGGGACCTTTAAGTAGTGCGAGGAATCCACATCAACCCCCAGGCTAGCTAACGCTCCATATATCTCCATGCGTGTCTGCTGCAGACATGAAATCTAAAGTCTTGCCCGTGGTGCTGGTCCCTTTCTCTCCATCCACCACGTTTATTGGGGATTTCTTTCAAAGTGTGTGGTTTCTTTCTTGCAGAGATGTTCACCTGCCTGCCTGCCTTTCTTTGTTTACTTCAGAGGCATTTTTCAGAGATGTACAGCTTACATTCTTATCTTAATAAATTTCAGTATGTCTTGTTAGAGATTCTTTCTGTCTGTATTCTTGTTGATTTGTTTTCATTATTTTTTTCCTTCGTCCCTTCTGTCTTTACAATGTATCTTTCTTTCTTTCTTTCTTTCTTTCTTTCTTTCTTTCTTTTTTCTTTCTTTCTTTCTTTCTTTTTGTGCTTGCTTGCTTGCTTCCTTCCTTTCTATATTCTTTTTTCTATCTTTCTTTCATAGTTTCCGTCAATTTGCTTCTATCTGTCTTTTTTTCAAAGCTGTCTTACTCAGTTCCCCCACTCCCACTTATATCTAATTCTTTTGACATCTCCAGCGTGCACCTACCCACTTTCCCCACCTCCTCAACGTCAAGCGCCTATCTTACCTTCCAGACATTCTGCCGCGGCGTCCACTTTTTCGGGGGGAGATAGGAGGGAGCCGGGGGCGGGGGTTGTAAGTGTGAGCACGTCTCACGTCATCACTGACAGTGTTGCTCACGCGTGCCTGCCTGCTTATAACTAACTGCTCAGCCAAGGTTGAGACGCTTTCATCTTCAAACTAGGAAAACTAGATGAGCGATCAGCGCACAGGCAGCTTTCAGGTGTAGAGTCCTTGAGTTCTGGTTCAGTTTTTCAGCTCTTTTGACAGATTGGCCTGCCCGTTTGTTATCTGGAAGTGGTTATTAGTTATTTATAGTCTGAAGTTTTTCTATAACTCGTGAGTACCATTTTGTTTATTTGCAATTTATTATATTCCACACATGAAGATTTGAAACTCTTTCTTTAATAAGTGATCGTATGAGAAGGCAAACAATTATCACCCATGCTTGTCGGCGTGATGCATGCTGATGACGATGATACAAAATGATGTTTAATTAATGTGCTCTGAAGGAAGCGAATGTGCAAAGGACACGCATAAGTAAACCACATGTCTATTTGTGTTGTTTCGTTCATGCATGTGACATTTTTTTTTCTGATTGTGATATTTCAGTTCCTGGAGAGGTTAAGATGCTAGCGCTTAAACTGCATTTGCGCTGACGGCGGGGTAGTGGGTTGATTCTCCACACCGGTCGGTTGGAATTAAATGTTAACCCCTTGTTCAAAAAGCAACGGTAAATTACCGAACGTAAAAATTGCCCAGGCAATCAACCTGAGGCTTGATCGCAACGACCTGCAATGGACATGCAACAATTTAAAAAAGCGTTTACTGATGAAGATTTTTGTGGTAACTTTCCCTTGCATATGTGTGTGTCTTTCCAGTTTCCCCAGTTATACATTACGTTATTATGCATTCGTTTTCGCATATTGTAAGAGTAATCTACAATATGACAAGGCATTTTTATCTATCAGAGTTGACAAATACATTCTAACCTGCACATTATGTGGTGACTGCTTTTGCAAGCTGTCTTGACCCTTCAGCTGTACAGAACTTCCCAACAGACATCAGTAATGGTAGAAACGCCGCATGCTCGTTTAATGCTCATCACTTTTGGAAGTGACAGGCTGGAATCCCGGTCGATAACTAGAGCTTTCAATTGTTATGTTGTCTGGTGCCTCCTCTAGTCTCTACTTCCTTCTTCTACTTATATAAGGGCCATACAATACATTCGTTTTTATTTATGAACTCGTTTAAGTTCATAACATTTACCCCAACGGCAATATCAGCAAAGCGGGGATACCTGTCCTTTAGCACAACCGCTTGCCTTTAAGTTGATTCTGTCACTGGACCCGGTGACCAACTAGGGTTTGAATTAAATCGCAAGAAAACAGAAATTACGGTCATCTCCATGAATAACGCAGCAGTGATGGCATAGTGGTCAGTGCCATTGCCAGCCAAGACGATGCTTCATGTCCAAATCCCCTGCAGAGGCAGGTTTTGCTTCGGACAATTGTGGCCCTGGCGTCGATCGAACCTCATAAA
The DNA here is from genome assembly GCA_014155875.1 of Cepaea nemoralis. NCBI lineage: Eukaryota > Metazoa > Mollusca > Gastropoda > Stylommatophora > Helicidae > Cepaea > Cepaea nemoralis. Next base: position 5,658 of record JACEFZ010024094.1, on the reverse strand, counting down.
CATGGGTATCAGGCAATTCTTCGAATTTTGTAGGAACTGCTTAGGAAAGAAATGCAACGGAGAAGAGAACTGACCATCCCACCTCATATGTTGCATCCTAGAAGATGTATAAATGCCTGGATGGATTGGTCACACGGCCAAACGGGACAAGACAACTGACCTGATACAAGACTTGTTGTGATCGTGCATGATGACGAATCCTGACAGCTCGTACATACCGACACGTAGCATAATAATGATGATCTCTCTCTCTCTCTCTCTCTCTCTCTCTCTCTCTCTCTCTCTCTCTCTCTCTCTCTCTCTCTCTCTCTCTGTCTCTCTCTCTCTTCTCTCTCTCTCTCTCTCTCTCTCTCTCTCTCTCTCTCTCTCTCTCTCTCTCTCTCTCTCTCTCTGGTCATTGAAGTCTGTTGACAAAGAAACACCTAACATCCAGCCAGTCATTGACATTCTTCTTCTTCCTGTTCTTCTTATTCTTTCTTCTTCTTCTTCTTCTTCTTCTTCTTCTTCTTCTTCTTCTTCTTCTTCTTCTGCTTCTTCTTCTTCTTCTGCTTCTTCGTCTTCTTCTTCTTCTTCTTCTTCTTCTTCTTCTTCTTCTTCTTCTTCTTCTTCTTCTTCTTCTTCTTCTTCTTCTTCTTCGTCTTCTTCTTCTTCTTCTCTTCTTCTTCTTCTTCTTCTTCTTCTTCTTCTTCTTCTTCTTCTTCTTCTTCTTCTTCTTCTATTTCTCCTGGCTTCCTTTTCTTCTTCATGCTCTTATACTTCTTCTCCTCCTCTTCTTCCTCCTTCTCTTCTACATAAGTAGCCACTTAGTTAACTTTCACACCTCTTAACCTACTGTTGGACAACATCAAGCCCACTGCAATTGACTACGCCCATTGCCCACCATTAAAAGTGTAATGTACTTAAACACTGATCCATTTCCTCGAATCCCGCCTCCACCCTTCCTTGTCAACTTGGGCTAACTCAATGGTTCCCAAACTAATGCGGACGTTTGACTCAAATATTAACAATGGAAACTTAGACACCAACAAAATTAACAAACCTTGACATGAGAAAATTAGACATCAACAACCGTAACATCATTAAGACACAAGTTACCTTACAAATGGAGACTTAGACAGGAATAGTTGCAACACCAACAGAAGTATATTGCGGCTCCCATCCGACACAGTTAACATCGAATAGGCGCTGCAATTCGTGCAGACTTAGTGACAACATAAAGTGGTTCATCAGCTCGCATGTTCAACGCATGAGATTTATATAATCACAGGTATTATGCTGGTTATCTGTAATTTCTGTGACATGCCATGCGCCGCCTTAACATGATCCCACTCTATGGTGACAGAGCTTTGAAGCCAAACTCATTTGATCCGTGTCGTTTTTCTATAAATCTTATTGGGAGAGGGAGAGAGAGAGAGAGAGAGAGAGAGAGAGAGAGAGAGAGAGAGAGAGAGAGAGAGAAGAGAGAGAGAGAGAGGAGAAGAGAGGAGAGAGAGAGAGAGAGATACAGAAGTGACTGACAGCAAAAGTGCTGTGATTTCTGAGCTTGGAGACGGGAAGGAGAGCATAGCAGCGCAATCCCCTTGGAAATGTTACTTTTGTAGCTAGTGGGGAGGAGAGTCTCCACATCAATGTCACTCAGGTAAATGCAAACACGTTTTCGGGGTTAAGGCGACCTGAGCGCCATGCCTTGGGCTTAACAATGGCAACTCACAGTCTTCCAGAGAACTAACAAGCAACAACACCAGGAGCAACAACAGCAACACCAAAAACAACAGCAATACCAAAAACAACAGCAACACCATCAACGACAGCAACATTAATAACAACAACACCAACAACAACACCATCAACAACTGCAACACCAACAACAACACCAACAGCAACACCAACAACAACACCAACAGCAACACCAACAACAATAACTACAAAAACAATACCAACAACAACAATACCATCAACAACAACAATACCATCAACAACAACAATACCATCAACAACAACAATACCATCAACAACAACAATACCATCAACAACAACAATACCATCAACAACAACAATACCATCAACCAACAACAATACCATCAACAACAACAATACCATCAACAACAACAATACCATCAACAACAACAATACCATCAACAACAACAATACCATCAACAACAACAATACCATCAACAACAACACCAACAACAACAATACCACCAACAACAACAATACCAACAACAACAACATCAATACCACCAACAACAACAATACCACCAACAACAACAATACCATCAACAACAACACCAACGCCAACAACACCAACAACAACAATACCACCAACAACAACAATACCACCAACAACAACAATACCATCAACAACAACACCAACGCCAACAACACCAACAACAACAATACCAACAACAACAACAATACCACCAACAACAACAATACCATCAACAACAACAACAACACCAACAACAACAATACCAACAACAACAACAACAATACCACCAACAACAACAATACCACTAACAACAACAATACCACCAACAACAGCAATACCACCAACAACAGCAATACCACCAACAACAACAATACCACCAACAACAACAACAATACCAACAACAACAACAAAAGCAACACCAACAATACCACCAAAAGCAACACCACCTAAAACATCACCAACAGCAGCACCACCAACAACAACAATACCAACAACAACAATACCACCAACAACAACAATACCACCAACAACAACAACAACACCAACAACAACAATACCAACAACAACAACAACAATACCACCAACAACAACAATACCACCAACAACAACAATACCAACAACAACAATACCAACAACAACAACATCAATACCACCAACAACAGCAATACCACCAACAACAACAATACCACCAACAACAACACCAACAACAACAATACCACCAACAACAACAATACCAACAACAACAACATCAATACCACCAACAACAACAATACCAACAACAACAATACCACCAACAACAACAATACCATCAACAACAACACCAACGCCAACAACACCAACAACAACAATACCAACAACAACAACAATACCACCAACAACAACAATACCATCAACAACAACAACAACACCAACAACAACAATACCAACAACAACAACAACAATACCACCAACAACAACAATACCACCAACAACAACAATACCATCAACAACAACAATACCATCAACAACAACGATACCAACAACAACAATACCACCAACAACAACAATACCACCAACAACAGCAATACCACCAACAACAGCAATACCACCAACAACAACAATACCACCAACAACAACAACAATACCAACAACAACAACAAAAGCAACACCAACAATACCACCAAAAGCAACACCACCTAAAACATCACCAACAGCAGCACCACCAACAACAACCACAAAGTATTTCAAACAACAAGAACATCTTGCATCTCCACGGAGTTCTTGAATCCACAACTAACGATGGAGAACAAAGCAAATGTTCTTGAAGCTCAGTTGCAGCAATATGCTGTACCTGCCGACTGTACGTCTCGGGGTGCGGTGGGAAGGGGGAGGGGGAGAGAAGAGAGAGAGAGGGGCGGGTAGACCTGAACTAAGCTCACCTGACACCTCGCACAGAGGTAGATGGAAAACATTCTCCAGAAACAGATTTCCACAGTGCCTACCCGTTTATATTTTGCCCTGAAACTTATCTTTTTTAAATTTTTGTATTTTTTAAAGGTAATATTGTGTTTTATACTTATGTGTTATAAGTAAAGAGCAGTCTTACATGTCTTAATGTGTGTTGAATATATGGTGCGTTAAAGTCAAGTTAGAAGATGGCGACGCCGGCGTGGATGTCGACAACAATGAAGAAGAAGAAGAAGAAGAAGAAGAAGAGGAAGAAGAAGAAGAAGAAGAAGAAGAAGAAGAAGAAGAAGAAGAAGAAGAAGAAGAAGAAGAAGAAGAAGAAGAAGAAGAAGAAGAAAAACGAGGGGGGGGGGAGAAGGAGGAAAGGGAGGAGGAGGGGGTGGACGACGAAGAAAAAGAAGAAGAAGTAGTAGCAGTAGTAGTAGTAGTAGCAACAGCAGCAGCAGCAGCAGCAGCACAAGCCGAGAAAAACGTGTCAGCCTGTGATCGGATAAGAGATCAAGAAGCCACACAAGCCGTTTTCCCTTTGGTGGTCTTAGAGCAGATAGCTTATGTTTGATCGGTAAGCGACTCCTTCTGAGGCGTGCCTTCTTTAATGTGGCAATGCCTGATTAATTCATCTGGGGAATCTGCAGCACAGCTGAGCCAGAACCGCAAAAACGTGATGATACCTGGGCTACTGCAGAACCACACCAGGCCTATTTGCGCCAAGTGCTTGAACCATTCAGTCAGTTAGTGCTCAGATCACCTTTCCAGTATCTCCCTCAGAGGCAGACGACACCAGTTCTGAGTTGGCTGATTATTCCTCTTTGGCTCCCTATGGCTTTCCCTGGCTTTTGACCGTTTTGACTTGATGTTCTTGCTGTCTGTGTGATCTCGATCCCTATGGCTTTCACTGGCTTCACCCGTTTTGACTTGATGTTCTTGCTGTCTGTGTGATCTCGATCCCTATGGCTTTCACTGGCTCCACCCATTTTGTCTTGATGTTCTTGCTGTCTGTGTGATCTGGCTCCCAATGGCTTCCCCTGGCTCCACCCATTTTGACTTGATGTTCTTGCTGTCTGGTCAAGGTTGCAGATTCTTGTTCATCACTTGATATTGTTTAATCGCCCTACTGACTGGGGAAATTCAGCATATCAACCTGGTCCACATCTTCTGTCAAAATGAATTACCACGTATAAGGTCTCGTTTGTTTGGGTATTGCTATTGTTTAACAAATTCTGAAATAGAATATGTGAGTAAGAATTACAAATAAACAAACACACATACAATTGTTTTGGACGCTGGAAAAGGTGCTTTTAAGCTTGCTGCATTAAAAATAAAGACTAGAAAATGAAACAAAATGCTAGATCTGATTAATGGAGATACAACTGTGTGTGAAAAAGAATTACCACATATAGGATAAACCCCGTTTCTTGGGGTGTTGCTGTTGTTTGATAAATTCTGACCTAGAATATATGAGTAAGTATTAAAAACAAAGAAACAATTGTTACGGGACGCTGAAAAGGCAGTTTTCAAGTTTGCTGCATAAAAATTAAGACTAGGAAACGAAACAAAATACTAGATCTGATTAATGGAGATACAATTATGTGTTCACGCTAGAGAAGCAGCTGTTGTATATACAACAGTTCTGACACCATTTTTACACACTATGACACACGGTGTACTTGGATAAAGAATATTATTGTTAACATCCACTGGGCGGGACGGTTTGGTGAGTCCAGGCATGTATCATTTTGTTAATTTTGCAAGTATGTATTTGTTTATTTGTTCTTCCTCGTCTGGCCCAGGGTAAAGTAGTGGACAATACAGCTTTGTGAACTCACAGCTGGACGGACGCCCAGATATGGCACCATCTAAACTGCCCATAATTGTTATCCCTTTACGACTTTCTGTGGCTAGAGGCAGTGAACGTAATTTTACTATTCCGACGTAAAGTATTTCCCCTTTGGAAAAGTTTAAAAAACCCGGGCCCAAAAAAGGCCGGGGTTTTAGGAGGGAAA
>JACEFZ010024093.1:335000-529554 GCA_014155875.1 Cepaea nemoralis | reverse complement strand
GCCTAATGATATAGAAGCTGCCTACAGAAAACAAGTGGACTGTCCTGTCAGTAGACAATTTTACATCAAGAATTGTGTACCGGCAGCAAGCAGGAAGCCATAAACACGATTATTTCAGGCAGACGGCGAAGCTCTCTGGACATGTGGTCAGAAGAGGCCTAGACTCCATCACCAGAACTTCCGTGCCGTGGACTACAGAAACTGTCATTTACCACCTTGCGGTGTATGGCAGAGGGATCTTTGAGCCTGAGGAATCAAGGCCGCCTGGCTAGTGCAGTCGCCGCGAACTGTGCAGGTTAGGATATTCTTTTTGCCCCCGACAGAAAAAAAAATCCCACACCTTACCGAGGGATTGAACCCGAGTCTCCCGAAGGAGAGTCCGGCGTTCTAGCCACTCGGCCAGTCTCAAAGCGTAAAAACAGGTCAACATACTTCAATCTGGTGCAGAACGTTGCAAGCAGGTACACAAGCACAACTACCACTGGGAGAGAGAGAACGACGTCACGTGAACAACACCCAGAGACGTTGTAACGGATAAAAGAAGAACAGGAATATGAGTATTGAGCACTGACGAAAGCTGTGAGACGAAGCTTGGAAGAGTCGTTTTACAAGGCAGCGTGTGGTCTTCATGCTGGGAGGACAACAAACATGCATGCAGCTCACGAGTCTAATGGTCTAACAGAACAGTCTAGCTATCACTTTATATAAAGGAAAAAAAAAACATGCTTCCGTCATAGGACTAATGCTGACGTGCACATTGCCTATTGTGTCTATGTGGTTTATATAATATCATATTATAACTACAACAAAATCGTCACAAGACCTGTCTAGTGGACAAACTAAAAAAAAAATAGAAGCAAAAGTAGACGCGAGCAAAACATCATCTGTATACATAAATAAATAGGTTAAGTTAAGCAAAGAAACCAACCCTCGCTCCATTTGAGCAAACATATTGATGCATTAAAAATGAGCGGATTCCACCCGTTTCTAACCTGAGATTACCGGGGAGATAACATGCTCCATATTAGAACAATATCACTGACTATGAATTTTAAGTATTTCGGCCAAAGTTTAATTCATTAACTCATTTCATATGATACATAAATCTTCAGTATACACCTGACGAGATGCAACCAAATGTGCCAGGCCAGGAATCCTGCAATATTTTAGATATGATGTGCGGCATCTGTATGTAAACTACTGGATTACCTAGACAATCAACCCGGGTGTGATCGCAACGCCCTGCCAAGGACATGCGACATGTGTTTGAGGCGTGTTGGAGAGGTATTAATTCATGAGCCTGTTACACGCCTTGAGGCGCACTGGGCATATGCTGCCAGGTCTATGTGTGTATTAAGCAATCAACACTCCAGGGGTGTCATCGTCAGCATAACATCGGCGGCATTTACTTCCCACAACATGTCCTGGTACCCATTTAAGTTGGGTCGACCTGGGAGACAAGATGCATTGTCACTGATCCAGGGCCAAACCAAAAAGTAGGTTTGGACCAAACATGGTGCACAATCAAATGAACAAGTATTATAATGTAAATGTCCATTCACTGAGCATTACATTGATAAAGATACCGCGAAACGAAACAGATAAGACGATGGTTATATTATGGCGATATATCGACCTTCTGTTCAAATGGGAAATCATAGTTGGCCATATTCAATCCTTCGGCACTGAATCAGTTAAAAATCGGCTTTGCCGCAAATTAAAACTATTGACCACTGGGACGGACAGACAGGCGTGCTAACCAATAAACCGCAGCGGCTAGCATGTGTATATATCTCCAGACATCCTGGGTACATACAGAGAAGACAAATATAGGACAGTTCTCCTGTGTTTCTGCACGTAGTCTCTATATATGCAACAGCTAGCATGCCCAGGTCTATCTCAGCAAACATGTAAAGGCATACAGAAGATCGTGTCCTTACATAGTCTATGCAAGCATTCAGACAAGACAAGCCAAATATAGGACAGTTGATGTTTAAATTGTTCTCCTGTGTTTCTGCATTTGGTCTCTACATAAGCAACACCAAGCATGCCCAAGATAGTCTCAGTACATATGTATGGGAATACAGAAGATCGTTTGCACATATAGTCTATGCTAGCATTCAGACATCAAGAGAGCACAATGTAACGACTAGCGCAGTATCTCAGCACTGATCTGACTTCATGTGCTGTTCCTACAACAAGCAGTCTGCGACATCAAAGGTCAAGGAGATTTGTCACAGAGACACAGATCAACAATCTAATATGTGCAGCAATCCCACAAACCTCTGCTTCAGGTTCCGGTTCAGCTTTTGGAGTTTCCTGTTAATGTTATCACATAAATAAAAAGTATACATTTCAACGGTTCGTATTTTAGTCATGCACAATAAACACAAATAAGCGATGACAATGAATTTAGCATTAAAAAGCTTTAATTCTTCACGGACTTGACAACCGTGTTGGCAATACCTTACCTTAATCACGTGTGCACGTGAAAACACTGTACGTGCAATATTATAAGCAAACATGCTTTCTCATAAACATTATTAATTGAAGGTTATAAATCAGTCAGCAGCACCGGTTCTCATCCCGGTGGAGAGCACACAGGGTCTGGAAGCACAAGGCGACAGAGGCCCTACCAAAGGGTTCCAGTAGTGACTGACTGAAAGTCACTGCAGATCTATGTTATCTAAAATGTTTGTGTAAATGCGTAAATGCTATTTATTTGGTTTATTCTGATTGGCAAGCATCACTTTCAATGAATAAGGTTACTTCCATTACTCTATACAGTGCACGAACACTTTAGCACAGGATTTAAATGTGTGTGTGTGTGTGTGTGTGTGTGTGTGTGTGTGTGTGTGTGTGTGTGTGTGTGTGCGTGCATCCTATTAAATGAAATGAGCCAAGAAAACAATAGTGATTCATCGCTATCATATAATGAACTAAGACAACAGTGGTTGATCGCTGTCGTAGAATGAGCCAAGGTAACAACGGTGGTTGGTCTCTCACATGGAATAAGCCAAGATAACAACATTGGTTGATCTCTCACATAGAGTGAGCCATATATATATATAGCGTTATGTATCCAGGTGCAACAACAATAGCAAATATAAAATTATAAGCGCTGACCTACAGAGTACATAGTTCTGTACACGTCCACTCGAACGTAAATCTGCATTTCTTAATGTTCAACAATATTCTATCTATATCCGAAATATAATGTATATACCACATATTTTGTTTTTCAACCTATGTTGTATTTGTTTTATAAAGTATGTATAACGAAGTTCTGTCTTTCACTTATTGTTGTGAATATTTATACTGGCGATCATCTTCTATAAAATGGGAATACTTTAATCTTTGATTAACAGCTTTACAAATGTCATGTTCGACTTTCCTTACATATCCACTACATACAGATTTTAGATCTACTTATCTATTTATCGAGTAATCTTTCTTCTCATTCTCTGAAGCCAATTATCCGTACTACGTTGTCTACTGACTTTGGCTGATTGCATGCATTGGGACACATATTCTTTGAATAATTGTCTGTGTGGTACATATTTACGCTATGCTCCAGTCAGTAGCGTGAAATATTATTCTGTTTATGACATAATTCACAATTTTATTCATAGAGGCATTGCCCTTTCGTAAGCCATACCAATTGCGCTTACGAAATTCGAGCAATTTTCAAGAGGCAATTTTGCCTTAATAGCAAAATAGACCCAAGCAAGTTGTAGCCTCAGTAATTTTCCGTTACATGAAATGTTAAGTTCATCTGTTATCTGAGAATGTAGATGTAAATAGTTAGTGTTAGTTGTTTATATATCTTTCACGATAACTGTCGTGCTTTAGACTGTACTCCTCACACCACATCTCGTGTTGTGACAAGCAACAAAAACAGCAGTGTACATGAACTCAAATACTTGTGTAGGCAGCCTTCCATCTTGTATTTCTACGATATGTTGATGGAAAGTTTCTCATAGCTAATAGTCATACCCCCACCCCTGTCTTCCACATAGTGAGACTGATAACCAACCTTCTGGAACAGGAGCGAATAATAGAAAGACCCATGTGCATGGAGTGCGCTTTGGAAACCGTCCGCAGCTGATATGATCCCCAGTGGAGACAGTATGGCTCTGGGGTCGACCTAGCTTCATAACAATTCTTACCAGACAATTTTCAGGTATTTATCTGATAAGGAAAGGCAATGAAGAAGGGAACTGGTCATTAACACTATATACCACAGACTAGAATATGTGGGAGTCTAATACTTCACATCTCAACGGTAGCATCTGCTATGGACTATGCTTTATCCACAAACATCACAACAACTGACGTTTTAACGTCAGCAGCCTTTGCTGAAAACATGAACATAAAATGTGATGATGATAATGATGATGGCAGTGTATTGTATCAGTTTACATTTGTCATCATACATACACAGCATTTAATAATTTCATACTGTCCTCGTCATCATCATCGTCAACAGCATCATCCTAATCACAAATGCATTGAAAGATTTCAAATAGTCACCATCGTAAATGATATGTAAGCAGTATTTATAGATTTCATATTGTTATCAACATTATTATCATCATGATACTTAAACACTATTTAGAAATATTATATTGATGTTGACGATATGAAAGATTGTGTTGAGAACATACAACATAGAGCATGCTGTGAACATCAGCCAGTTCACGGGTTGATATGTACACAGACGAACGGCCCTTTATAGAATGCAGGTCTGCGAGGGGCGGGGTATGGGTACACAAGTCAGGGGGGTCGGCTTCACTGCAGCATGTGTTACCCCGTCTCACTCGGTCTCTCTCCGCAGAACGGCAAGATGCTTGCCGAGAGCATCGCGCAAAGCACGAACTCCGTACCTTCAGCGATGACCGCCCTGGAGGTTCCGAGAGGGAAAACAATTATACTCGCGGTCTTAACGGCGCAGTCCGATAAACGAACCTGCAACCTTCAGAACGCGAGGCAGAAGTCGTAACCACTTTGTCACGGAATAAGGGTAATTACATAAAGATTTGGAGAACAGTGGGAAACCCCTGTGGGGAAATAAACGACGCGTGAATCATTTCATTTACAAAAACCAGGGGCAGATCACTAGCTCGGGATTATGCGCTAGTTCAGTGGTTCTCAACCGGTGGGGAATCCCCCACACTCCCTCCTAGGGGGACATTTTAGGGTTTCCAGGAGGGGGGGGGGGGATTAAGATTATTTCAAAATCGCATTAATGTAAGAACCGATTACTTCATTTTGTTTTTCCCTCGATAATTTACAGTTCTGTACTTCTCGCCCTTCTGACACTCATTTTATAACGTAAGTAGACCCTCAAATCACGCTTTATGTAGACGTCTAGACTTGTTCTAGTATGTGTTATTACATTTAGCTTCCATTTTACATATACTGTGTAAGGGTGCGTGGGGGTGGAGGGATTTATAGGAAAGAAATACGAAAATGGGGGGGGGGGGGGGGGGTGTGACGTTCTGAAAATATGGTGAAGGGGTGCACGGACCAAACAATGTTGAGAACCACTGCTCTAGTTAAACTATATACATCAAAGGTAGATAACCAGATTGGGAAATGATTGAACATATATTGATATTCTAGGAACATATACGTTTGGAAAAATACATTCCTGCCAAGCATGTGAGGTATATAAATAGGTAAATGCATCAAGAGGTAGGTATACATATAAGTCTATATGATGGTAAGTCCAGATATGGAAGCAGAACTTGCTGTGGGGGTACATGTAGGGTACATACATCGTATAGTGGACATTGGGAAATGTCTAACAGGGTAGCAGGCGGGTGGGCTTATGTCTTAGGTTTCATACAAATCAAAGGAGGTGCAGTTCTGTCAGTTATTTTGGAAACAAGTTTCGTTCTAATGCAGTGAATGTAATAGGACCACGGTGGTTCTAGAAAAACCTGGGATAGAAAAGATAGTTGATGAAAGAATTAAAAATGAGGCAAGTGAAATATTTCGGCCACGTTAAAAGACATAACTCTCTTATGAAAACCATACTGGAGGGTAAGGTTGAAGGTCAGCGAGTAAGAGGTAGACAGCGATACAAGTGGGAAGATAACACCAAGAGAGGGGCGAAAAGCAGTCAGACAGTATATCAAATCAAGGCGAGAGACAGTATTAGAGACGCATTGCAGCCAAACATTCACTGTGGAGACGGCACCTTATTGATTGATAATGGGACCAACAGAGTCGTGAGATGGACTCAGTCAAACAAATTGGGAGTCAGAGATTTGCCAGGGAAAGTAAAGGTTGCCCGGGCATAATGCTGACTAAATTAGCTCGGACAGTGAAACTATGGGCAGAAAACCGGAGGCATAAGAATAATGCGTGACAAATGAAAGACGTTACTTATTAGTGTCCACATTACTTCATCTGCTGGTACTTACACTACTCAATTGACTATTGCTTACTTTGTTTTATCCTCTAATCCTTAATTAATCTGTTTCATAGTAGTAGTAGTTACTTTACTCTGTTTAATATTATCATTTTCCTTCTTCTTCTTATGTCCTTAACCCATAATTAATGACAATTTTGACTAATTTTTGTGTATGGTGTAAGGTAGTCAGCCTCAGACCAACCCTTTTTAGTTGCCCTAGGCCACTTGCACAGGAGGTTTGCAGTGTTACTATTCTTACTTCTTCTTTGGGGGCCTGGCAACACACGGTCGTTATTACTATTTACTGTACTTTATTTCTTTAGTGCTTACTTTACTTTTTTTAGTACTACTGATTTTACTCTTTTTACTACAACTTACTTTAGTCCATTTAGTTCTTACATTACTCAGTTTATTAGTACTTACTTTACTCTGTTTGCTAACACTTTCTTCACTTATTTCACTCTGTTTACTCGTACTTACTTGACTCTGTTTACTCGTACTTACTTGACTCTGTTTACCAGTACTTATTTTACTCTGTTTACTAGTACTTACAGTTTACTAGTATATACTAATTACTAGTACTTACTAGTACTTTACTCTGTTTACTAGTACTTACTCTGCGCGGCCTTCCTAACAACGACGAATTCCTTTAGAACACTACTTGGACAATTACACTGTTTAAATGATGCCACGTACAGCTAGGACAGTGTAAGCATTTATAAAATGATGCTATATACGTTACCTATACAGTGTTAGTACACTATGATATAGCACATATATTTGGCGAGGCACTGAACAGTTAAAAGATGCGCTGTCTTTTATCAGACTTGCCTGTAAGTTGCGATGTAGAGACTGCCTGACTAACAGATTGTTGTAGGGTTGATTAGTGGAGCAGTGGGGAAAAAAAAAGAATGAACATACATACAATGTTAAGGGCTGGCAATTATCATGATATGAATATACAATGTAAATATGTGAGTAGACAACACTGAGTCAAGAAGCTGGGAATACCTCCTCCTCATCCCCACCTCTTCGGCGTCGGTTACGAAAACTGGAAGTCTCCTGTAAGGTGAGTCAACATCTAATATAGTAACAACAGCAAACAGAAATAACACGACAATATGTTTCCTGTAAGGTGAGTCAACATTGTAGCAACAGCAAACAGACATGAAACGTTAATATGAGAAACAAGAATTGCCATGTTTCATCACTGCTGGAGTTGCTTCGGTTAAGTGTTGTCCTTGAATCTGGTAACCTACGAATAATAAACATAAAACTAAAGGAGAAAACCAACATTGTGAAACCAGCAGCGGTCACCCCAGCATACGGCAGTCTTGACTTAATAAAATGGAAAAGAACTGGGAAAAAAAACGGTGACCACAAGTGCGGTAACTCTTTGTGTAGCCAACGCTCCACAGATGGCGCTAGGTCGCGCTCATGAATACCACATAATAACATCAGCGTGATCATAATAGCATAAGACTACATTAGCCGTGGTCAAAAGAACATAAAAATAGTTAACAGAAGACTATGTTAGATTTATGAGAATAACATAAGACCACATAAGCGGTGAAGACAGAACATAAAGCTACGTTAGATGTGACAGAATAACATAAGCAACATTAGCTGTGATCATAGAAGAACATAAGACTACGTTAGATGTGATCAGAATAACATAAGCACATTAGCTGGATCATAGAAGAACATAAGACTGAGTTAAATGTGATCAGAATAACATGAAACTACATTAGCGGTGATGCTAGAAGAACATATAACTGCGCCTGATATCACCAGAATAACATAACATGCATTAACTGTGATCATAGAAGAATATAGACTACGTTGTTGTGATCAGAATAACATAAGACAACATTAGCAATGATCCATAGAAGAACATTAGACTACGTTAGATGTGATCTGAATAACCTTTCCTAGTGTGATCATAATAAAACAAGACTACATTAAATATTGAGCACAACCCACTACTGGCAACGCCGATCGCATTCTGGTATGAACTAAGGCCTATCCACGCAATATGGAAGCACTATACTCGAGTTTCGCCCTCATTTGAGCTCGTCAGTAGTGCATATCCCTGACCGACCGGCAAACAGTCCCGGATCACGCGTGTGAACGGGTGTGTTACACACGCGGCACACACTGGACACACAAATTATCACAACAGAATATCACAACGCTACCATCGTAGGCTATGCTCAATTGCCAAGACTACTTAGACGGTCCTCTAAAAGTACTGGAGAGTTTTGGTCATAGACCATAACTTTATGAAGGGAAAATCCCAACTGCACCTCCCCGCGGTAGAGGATGGAAACACACTACGGTGTGGCTAACACAGCTCTGGGGACCGAGTATCCACCGGAATAAGTGGACAACTCTGCAGCTGAGCAGAGCAGGGCACTCACTTGTCCTTACAGTCGGAAATGGCTGTCAAAGGCAGAGGTAAAAAGACCACCATGTGAATGTGGAAGGCAAGGGGAAACCACCACATTATCTTCCCAAGACTTCATGGCAAAACATATATCAAAGTTAGTGAAGGACGTTAATGGCTGTCTTAGGGCATCCTCGTCCGTAGGGACAGTCATGAGCCACAGGTGACACCAGACCGTCATCCAGCTACTGATGGCAAAATCTTAACTAAAATAAATAAATTTAGAGTAGGAACATGGAATGTTAGGACATTAAATGAGCTAGGAAAGTTGACCAATGTTCTAAGAGAGATGGATAGCATGAAAATGAATATACTAGGCGTTAGTGAGATGAGATGGAAGGGATCGGGCAAAATTATAGCTGACAATCACACAATAATTATTCTGGATGGGGATACACATGAAAAAGTGTAGGAATAATATTAGACGAAAAAACAGCCAAGTCAATTAATGGATACTGGTGTATTTCAGATAGAGTTATTATGGTAAAAATCAAAGGCAAACCAATAGACATAAATTTATACAAGTATATGCACCAACAGCAAGCAGTAGTGATGAAGAAATGCAACACTTTTACGACGAAATAGAAATGGCGATGGCTCAAATTGGATCACAAGAAATAAGATAATACTTGGTGATTTTAATGCAAAAGTAGGAAAGGGAAATGGAGGATGTAGTGGGGAATTATGGTTAGGTACAAGAATGAAAGAGGGGAAAAGCTAATAGAATGGGCAAATATCAATGATATGATACATTGGAAACACATGGTTTAAACACCATAAAAGACGACTGACACATGGATAAGCCCTGATAAAAAAATACGCAACCAAATTGACTACATACTAATTAATAAAAGATTAGAAATGCTTTAAGGAATGAAAGACAATGCCTGTGCTGACTGTAATAGTGATCATGTACCACTATGTGGACAAATAAAAGTAAGATTAAAGAGAGGGAAAAAAGTTAAGAACATGCGACTAATAAAGAGGTTCTAAATAGATAAAGAAATGCAAAGAACAATACAGAGTGACTGTGAAAAAATAGGTACAATGCAATAACTAAAATACAGAGTATAGATGAACAATGGGAATGTTAAGGGGCTCCATTCATCAAACTAGCAAAGAAAGTATACTGGAGAGAGCAAAAATAGCTAAGAAAAAATGGATGAATGAAGATATCTTAAAACTGATGGACAAAGAAAACAGAGTAAAAATGACAAACAAGAATACGCTAAGATAAAAAAGAAATAAAAGATAAATGTGGAAGGCTAAAGAAAGTTGGTTTTAAACGAGCAATGCAAAAAAATTGAACTAATTCCACTAAAGATACAAAAAATATGCACAGACAAATCATGAGCTTACAGGAAGAAAAATAAGAATAAATACAGGGTGTTGAAATCAAAAACAGGAAAAGATAATATAGAGGAAGATGCTATAATGAAGAGGTGGAATGAGTATATAAGAGGAATTATATGACGGAGAAAGGGTAGAATTAACAGAAGATAGTAACTTAGAAGGTCACCTATTCTGAAAGAAGAAGTCGCTGACGCTATAAACGTATGAAGAAAGGAAAAACAGCTGGGCCAGATGAAATCACAATAGAAGAACTGAGTATTGGGAGAATTTGGAGAGATATATTAACCAAAATGTTGAATGATATTTACAGCAGTGGATATTTACCCAGTGATATGCTGAAATCTGTATTTATAGCTATACCCAAAAAGACAGGAGCAATGATTGTGAAAATTTTCGTACAATTAAACCTTAAAACCATATCACTAAGCTTCTACTCAGAATCATAATGAGAAGAACCAAAAAGAAAATAAAAATGGAAATTAGTGAAGAAACAGTATGGATTTGTGAAGGAGGGCCACAAACAATGCAATATACATTACGGACATAATAGAAAGGTCAGTAGAGGAAACAGAGAGAATATATTTGTGCTTCATAGATTATAAGGCATTGATAAGTAAAACATGATGTCTCGTCCCCGGAGCTATGTTATCATCATCATCATGTGCCATGCCGATATGCGTGGGCGGTCAGTTTCGCCATCTCGCAAGATCATCCGAGTCGTGGACAGTTCTTGTGTTCTTGTCGAGACCATGCTACGCGGCCAAGTCATCAGGATATTTACTCCTATGCCTTCCTCTTGATCTTTCCCCCTCAAACTTGCTAGTTGTCACGAGTTCTGTTAATTTATTTCTTCTCATAATGTATCCAAAAATTGTTGACTGTCTACGTCTAATTGCTCTAATCAGTTTACGGTTCTCATTTGCTTCTTGTAGGGCTTGCTCATTGGTTTCTGTGTGTCCATGAGGTACTACCTGTTAAATGTTACGAACAATGTAAACGACATTTCATTAAAGCTATCTATGTAAAACTCCTCCTCCTCCTCCTCCTCCATTCACTTTCAGACCTCTGTAGTATAAAATCAAAAGTATGCAGCATCGACTTAAGCTTGTTGACAACATCTACATAAAGTGTGTCTTAAATGGGGTGTAGGCCAACATATATTTCTCTGTTCTGCATATATCTGACCACTCCAGCAACAAATGTTTAGCTGTCATTTTTACTAGTTCCACAGTTACATACTCAGTATCTCCTGTCTTTAGTTTAATATACTGTTGTATTTAACCTTTCAAGGCTTGTGAGGAGTCTGAAAACTGTTACATGCCTCTTCGCCCAGTTGGTAATAATAATATGCTAACTCCTAGGTCAGGGAGACCGGCATCTCTCTATATTACATTGGCACCTTTCCGCCTTGACAGACGATAGTTTGGTACATTGTGCTTCAAAAAGGCTTAATAACTACGATCCATGGCGGTGGCGAGTGTGGCTGGTAAGGCCAATTCTTGCTGCAAATGTTTGCCCACAGTAGGTGCATGTGAAAACATGGTCACTTCCACCATTTTGCACCTTGGTCACTTCCACCATTTTACACCATCTTACGTCTCTCACGCTCTGTGTGTGCTTTATCTGCAATCATTTTCTCCTTTGTCTTTATTCCATTTCTGATAGTTGCCCTCCATGCAACACGTTCAGCGGCGACTTGCTCCCAATGTGCATTATCAATGCCTGTATCAATCATGTCCCGCTTACACACATCTTTGTATCGTAGTAGAGGCCGACCCTGAGATCTCCTACCCGTCTGTAATTCACCAAAAAAGATGTCCTTTGGTATTCTACCATCATCCATCCTCCTAACGTGTCCTATCCATCTAAGTCTACGAAGACTGAGCATGGAATACACCGTCACACAACCTGATCTTTCCAATACTTCAGTATTTGTGATTTTGTCTTGCCACTTAATACCAAGTATTCTTCGCAGACACCGCATATGAAAGCTGTTTAAACGTTCTCTTGACGTGAGTAAGTTGTCCAGGTTTCACTGCCATAAAGAAGAGTATTAAGGACACAGGCTTGGTAGACGAGGACTTTTGTTTTGGCAGTAAGCTTCCTGTTCTCCCAGACTCTTTTTGCTAACATGTTCATTGTTGTTGCTGCCTTGCCAATCCTGATGTTGATTTCCTGATCGAGGGATAATTTGCTATTTACCTCTGATGCTAGATATGTAAAATGGTCTACTATCTCCAGTTCGGCGTCGTCAATAAAGATTGATGGTACACCATGTGCACCTTGTGACATAATCTGTGTCTTCTTTTTGTTAATTGTTAAACCAAATTCAGAACAAGCATTGGAGAATGCAGATAGTAGATGTTGTAATTCTTCCTCAGAGTGGGTCGTAATCGCAGCATCATCCGCAAAAAGCAACTCTCTGATTAGTACCCTGCTAATTTTGGTCTTGGCCTTCAATCTCTGAGCATTATAGAGGCCACCATCTGAGCGTGAGTGAATGTATATGCCACCATCCTGATCACGAAAGGCATATTTCAGTAGAAGTGAAAAGTATATCCCAAAGAGGGTGGGGGATAGTACACAACCTGCTTAACTCCACTCTTGATTTAAAACTCTTCTGAAGTTGAGCCATCAAACTTGATTATACCCTTCATGCCTGTGTGGAACGATTCCACAATGGACAGAAGAGTTGGTGGGCAGCTAATCTTCTTTAGTGCTTTGAACAGACCCTCACGACTGACCAAATCGAATGCCTTTGTGAGGTCGATGAAGGCAATAAACAGTGGCTGATTTTGTTCCCGGCATTTTTCTTGCATTCTGTCGCAATGAGAATATCATATCAATGGTAGACCGGTTCTGACGGAAGCCGCAGTGTGATTCGGGGTAGACTTGATCTCCCAGGACTTGAAGTCTGTGCAGGACAATTCTGGCAAATACTTTCCCAACAATACACAGAAGTGAGATACCCCTATAGTTGTTACCGTCGCTCCGATCTCCCTTGTTCTTGTACAGCGTTATGATGTTTGAATCTTTGAAATCCTGTGGGACTTGTCCTTCTCGCCAGCATAGCTCTATTAGCTGGTGGATCTGTAGAGCGAGTGTGTCTTGCCCACTCCTGATTACCTCTATTGGAATCCCATCCTTACCTGGAGCCTTGCCAGATGCAAGCTCATTTATAGCACACTTAACTTCTGTTATAGTGGGAAGTGTGTCCAGGTGGTCAAGAGTTGGCAGGGCCTCTATGGCGTTGAGGGCATCATCCGCTAGCTTGGTCTCACTTGAGTAAAGCTCTAAATAGTGTTCGACCCATCTATCCACCTGCTGTTTCTTATTAGTGATGATTTCTCCAGTCAAGGTTTTCAGCGGTGCACTTCTTTTGATCATTGGACCACAGGCTTTCTTTATCCCTTCATACATGCTTCTGATGTTTCCCTTATCACTTGCGATTTGAATGGACTCACATAACTTGATCCAATAGTCATTCGCACACTGCCTGGCAGCCTTTTGTACATCCTTCCTCGCTTGCTTCAGCTCACTCAGAGAGTTACGCGTTGGTCTTTCCTTGTTTCTTAAGAGAGCTATCTTCTTTTTATCAATCAGGGGCTGCAGTATCTGGCTGTTTGCCGCAAACCAGTCCTGCCTTTTATGATCCACAGTGCCGTAAACCCCTACCGCTGTTTTATAAATAGTTTCCTTAAGTTTACTCCATTTATCATTTACTATACAATTTTCTGATGAATCATTGAAAGCGTCTTCAAGTTGCTGTTGAAATTCAAAGCACTTTCCAGGATTGTGAGTGTTAGTAATATTAATCCTAGGGCTAGACTTGTGTTTAGCTGTGTAGATTCTCTTTGGTCTCAGTCTAACCCTTGCAACAACCAAAGAATGATCTGTATCACAGTCAGCACTGTGGTAACTTCGAGTTAATGATATATGGTTCAGATGTTGTCTCCGTGTGATAATGAAGTCCAGCTGATGCCAATGGCTAGATCTTGGATGTTTCCATGTGACCTTATGCTTCTCTTTTGTTTTAAAAAAGGAGTTTGTAATACATAGGTCATTTCTAGTGCAATGCTCCAGCAGCCTTTGCCCATTATCATTCATGCGACCGATGTTGTATTTTCCAAGGCACACTGGCCATGAACTCGAGTCCTTGCCCACACGAGCATTGAAATCACCGAGCATATAAATGTAGTCGGATTTGGAACTGCCTTGATCGCAGAGTCTAGCTGCTCATAGAACGTATCCTTCACATCATCAGAGGAAGCGAGTGTTGGTGCATATATGCAGTGAGAATGGTGGCAAATCCACAAGAGGTTGCCAAGCGCAGTGAAAATAATCTTTCATTACCTCCAGCTGGGATATCAATCATTCCCAGTAGCGAATTCTTCACTGCAAAGCCCACACCATGTTGCCTTTTTTCTGCTTGCCCTCTTCCCTTCCAAAAAAAGGTGTAATTGTTTTCCCTGAGTGACCCTTCCTCAGCGAGGCGAGTCTCGTGCAGGCCAGCAATATCAATGTTAAGACGATTGAGTTCATCATCAATCACAGCCGTTTTTCTTACATCGTCAATATTTGTCAAGTCAGTGGAAAATCCTGGACACATGGTTCTCACGTTCCAGGTTGCAAGCAGTAGCTTGAGGTTTATATTCTTTTTATTAGTACCTGGTGCATT
The DNA here is from genome assembly GCA_014155875.1 of Cepaea nemoralis. Taxonomy (NCBI): domain Eukaryota; kingdom Metazoa; phylum Mollusca; class Gastropoda; order Stylommatophora; family Helicidae; genus Cepaea; species Cepaea nemoralis. Next base: position 514,656 of record JACEFZ010024093.1, on the reverse strand, counting down.
GGTTTTACAGCCTGCGATTCAGATTTTGTCCTAGCCCCAAGCACCCATTGAAGCAGGCAGGCTGTGGCGGATCAGCACCCAATTGGCTTGGGGATGCCCAGCTTGAGGCGGGTGGTAGCTGATCAGTGACACCTTGTAGGTGTCTCCCACCGTCAGAGGCAACGTGTAGCGCCCCATGTCTACGCCAACTGACAAGGACTTATAACCCGTAACAGTTGCCTCTCGCTTTGATTCCGAGACCGGTTAAGACCAGGGATAGAGTTATTGCCTCTCCATAGCACAAAGCCTGGGCTAAAATATAGAAACCATGTATTGCCCATGCAGCATGATCCCACTCTCGGCCTGCCTAGTTCACTCCAGAGGAAAGTTGACACCTATAATCTGGAACAAGACAAGCTGCAGAAGCTGCCGGATCAGCAAAGCAAAGCTCTAACTGTCCGCCTGTCGGAGCTTCGATCCTAGACCAGCTGCCAACCAAGGCTTAGGGCCTGGTCTGCCCTGCCATGATTTATTTTGTCTTTGGGTTGCATTTCCTCGCACCAGGATAAGGCTAGTACCCTCCCAATTGCGCTCTTCCGCCCGAAGCCGTTGGCACAATGTGGGGTGTCGGGTTTGGTAAGCGCCGCCCAACATTCGGCGCTGACAGAAAACAGATAGTATCGTCTACTGTCATACGGTAGCTCAGTCATATCTGACTAAGACCTGACTCACATCTCTCTATATACGTAACTATAATGTAATATCTCTCTATATTTTGTAACTATGAATGTAATATCTCTCTATATACGTAACTATGAATGTAATATCTCTCTATATTTGTAATTATAAATGTAATATCTCTCTATATATGTAACTATAAATGTAGAATATACCAGCTACTACCAGTTTTGCAGTGGTCTGTAACCATAATTAATTTGTTTTATATTATTTTTTTATATATATTATTTTTAATTTTATAAACCATGTATGACATAGTATTTTGGTTATTTAAATGTATAGTTCAGTAAAGCTATGAAAGTATAATAATAATGAAGTGATTATCGAACTAATTAGATTTAAAATATAGCTAATCTTGTACTGATTCCTAGCTTTAATCTTAGTAAGTTAATAATTTCTCTAGCTGTAACCAAAATTAACTAAAGAAATCCTTTAATCCTTAGGTTAATAATTTCTCTAGCAGTAACTAAAATTAACAAAAGAAATCTGTAAGCTCAGCTGCAGAGAATGGAGTTCAGAACTCTCCCCAGTTCGCGTGAGTTCTTGTTCTTGGAGAAAATGGCGCAGACCGATCTGGACTTCGACGAGTTATTTACAAGAAATAGATTAAGGAACAACTTAGAAGCTACTTGTGTTAAGTTTTATGAGGCTAGGTGAAAAGTAAAAGATGGAGGAACAGCACTTGGAAAATTGACACGTGGGAGACCAGCTCGACAAGTAACGTTCAGCCTTTGTTCCCAAAACAGCTTAAAAGGTAAATTCTAAATTATGAGCAGACGATAAAGAGGAAAATAGTGTTCCACAGGTTAGGAAGTAATTTGGCACACAGGGGCATAGTAATACTTAATAATTATTCATAACTAGTGGATTATTTACAGTGGTATAAATTATTATGAGTTAAGAGGCTTGTCGTTGTAAGAGCTGGGCAAATATTGGTTGTAGAAATTATTGAGGAAAATAATATTAGGAATATTAATGGCAGCAATATAGATTATAATTGTTTTAGGCATTATTATATCAGGTATAACTGATTTAATGAGGTCGGCTTGATCATGATATATGATACAAACAGATAATGTAGATGAGTGTTACCTAAGTGAGCTGTTATAAAGATTGATTTGGTGTCCCTGAAGCTTTAGGAAAATAACATTTAACAGGCTAGTACAGAGAGATGTTAGCAATCAGGTTTGGTGAGGTGCAGTGGAATATGACCGGTGTAGGTGTTTCCTATAACTAAACTAATATAGACAGTGTAACTGATTTTGTGGTTTCCCTATGTAGATATCCCAAGGTAGCAAAAGTGGGATATGCCATGAGTAGGGGAAAGTAACCATGATGATGGGTAATATTTATAACATATGTAGAGCAGAGAAGAGTACTTACATGTTAAGTGTGGCTTTACTGAGGGGAGGAATGTGATTTAGTGCTGCGTACCACCCTTCGCAGAGATATTAATATGTAGTTGTCATGTGACATAAAGCGTAAGATAGCAAAATTTATAACCGGTGTATCATAGGAAGAATGATGGGGAAAAGAGGACACAAATGTACATCTTTTGCCTAGTAACACGGTGGTTGGCATTAGACAACACTGGATGACATTAGTGTGTAATAATGATATCAGATATATTACACTGGTTATTATATTAGTACTGATGTTCTGCATCCAGCCATGGACATTTTTGTTGTGTACTTTCACTTGATACTATTGTGTGGTTATTTTATGAGCTGTCTTAGTAGCCTCAGAGTTCCTCGGTTGAGTTCCTGTGTAGTACATGTTTATCTTTAACTTTCGGTGAGTGTTGTAACTCTATGTGCAAGTGTTGCATTTGCACATTCTACAAATATGGTGATTCCTGTTTCCTTTGCTTTTCATAGTTAAACATGTTTTACTTGTTGGTCATTAATTTGTAATATCATGCGGTAATGTGTGTGATGTCATATTGTTGTTGATGTCCTTTGTCATGACATGGGCATTGCAGGAGTAGTGTGTCCCATGGCAACCCTTATACGTCTAGGTATTTAAATGTCATGATGGTGAGTTAGGGTTGATTCCTGACATATGGTGCATCAGGGTGCAACTGAGATGACATGATGATAGGCTGGGGGATTTCAATTCTGGTTTCATTGAGGGAACATTAAGGAATATAGTATTGGGAGTTTGTGAAACCGGTGTTGGTGGGAAAGCAAAAGTTAACTAGAAAGTAAAACCCATCAAGTATGACATACATAAAAAGAACAATTACTGTTATAAAGGAAGGCTATGTTAGTTATTATCCATGACTGGGTGTAGTGGTGTAGGTACCGGATTGAGCACTACAGGGATGGGCATTGTTTTATAAGATGATTGTGATGGTGGCTATGATTATGGTGGTCAGTGGGATGATGATGATGATGCCATGATGATTGTTGTGTCCGCCGGGGGCTGGAGTGGCCTGTGATGATCGAGGCGGATGTATGTAGACTATACTGTGGTTTTGGCCACAATCAGGGTTATGGTGTGGGATTGAGGGTGTCTGGTGAATGTATAGAAAACATTGGAGGCTGTTGAATAGGTGCTACCTGTCATTTATATTTTATGTGGAGCATATCCTATAACCTATTCATATCATTGTTGTCCAGTTGAAGCATCATGTGGTTGGTGTGAATTTACACAGTCCATGTCTATGTTTGTGCCACAAAGACATTGTTTACATACACCAGTGTTGTAGTGGTTGTCCTATGAAGTCCATGTGTTGATGCAAATAATGAGTCTTTGATGATTATTAATTAGATGTTGTGTTTGTTTACAATATCTGATGTATGTTAACCCAATTCAGTGTTGGGTTTGTGTTTGCTTACAATGTCTGATGTATGTTGGCCAGGTCTATGTTGAGATGTTTGCTTACAATGTCTGATGCATGTTAGCCAAATCAGTGTCGAGGTGTTGGTTGCTTCCAACATATGTTGTATGCTAGCCAAATCAGTGTTGAGATGTTGTGTTTGCTCGTGACGTGTGATGTAAGTGAATCTAATGAATAAGTGTCAGGATGTTGCGTCTTGTGTCTGTTCGTCACAAGTACAAGAGTGTTGTCTGTCTTACGTAGAGAGACTGGGTGTTGTTGTTGTCTTGTTGGGTCATCATGTTGAGATGTTTGACTTGTCTTTGCCTAATAGTATTTTTGTTGGTTTTTATTTTATCTACAGGAAAAGCCAGAATTCTAGTTTTAGATTTTAGATTTTCCTGGGTTTTTGGTGGACTAGAAGTTTTTGTTAAATTAGTTTTTAGTGGACTAGAAGTGTTTGGTAAATTAGTTTTAGTGGATTAGTTTTTGGTGGATTAGTGTTTGGTAGATTTGGAGTTTTTACTGGATTAGAAGTTTTTGCTACACTTAGGAATTTTGTTTGTTAGGTTAGTGTCTTTGCTGTTTGATTTTTGCTGTATCCTAATTTCTTTGTTGATGCTACATGTCTGTATATTATTGTGAAGTTTAGAAGTTTAATAAACAAATGATGCTTGTGTTACTCTTACTTTGTTGTTTAGTTGATAGACTCTTAGAAGGATAGTCATTGGTGTTAGAACAGCCCTCGGAGTAATTCTTTGTCTGGGATTGGAGAATATTGTTCCAATCCCCTGTCGGCCCACCCTGGATCTTCTTAAACCTTAATCCTTTTCTATTCTTGTTAACCGAGGACGGTGAGAGGGTCTTTCTCTTTATTCATTCTCTCCTTTGGCCCTACGCAGTCAGAGTTGCGCTCTTCTCCTCACATCACCGTAGCAGAAGTAAGTGGTCCTTGCTCCTGTTTTACCTCTGTTTCATATGTAACTATAAATGTAATATCTCTCTATATATGTAACTATAAATGTAATATCTCTCTATATATGTAACTATAAATGTAATATCTCTCTATACGTAACTATGAATGTAATATCTCTCTATATATGTAACTATAAATGTAATATCTCTCTATATATGTAACTATTAATGTAATATCTCTCTATATACGTAACTACAAATGTAATATATCTCTACATACGTAACTATAAATGTAATATCTCTCTATATACATAACTATAAATGTAATATCTCTCTATGCGTAACTATGAATGTAATATCTCTCTATATACGTAACTATAAATGTAATATCTCTCTATACATAACTATAAATGTAATATCTCTCTATACATAACTATAAATGTAATAGCTCTCTATATACGTAACTATAAATGTAATATCTCTCTATACATAACTATAAATGTAATATCTCTCTCTATACGTAACTATAAATGCAATATCTCTCTCTCTCTATACGTAACTATAAATGTAATATATCTCTATATACGTAACAATTAATGTAATATCTCTCTATATAGTAACTATTAATGTAATATCTCTCTCTATATACGTAACTATAAATGTAATATCTCTCTATGCGTAACTATTAATGTAACATCTCTCTATATACGTAACTATTAATGCAATATATCTCTCTATATGTATATGTTTTGCATATCCTTTACAGGACATCGCTGTTAACATCAGCATCTTTCAGCTGTATGTTGATTTCTTGGCAAGATTACGCTCAGTAGTTTGCCATTGCTTTCTGAGCGGCCGGCTCAGTTATCCCGCAAGTCACCAGCGGGGATCGAACCGCTCCCAGCTCTCGTCCCGTTACGAGACTCTGCGTGATAAACGGGATTACGGAGAAAGTGTTGTAACCCCTCGGCCAGAGAGACCGAAATCTTTCTATATACGTAACTATAAATGTAATATCTCTCTATATATGTAACTATAAATGTAATATCTCTCAATACGTAACTATAAATGTAATATCTCTTTATACGTACCTCTGAATGTAATATCTCTCTATACGTAACTATGAATGTAATATCTCTCTATATACGTAACTATTAATGTAATATATCTCTATATACGTAACTATAAATGTAATATATCTCTATATACGTAACTATAAATGTAATATATCTCTATATACGTAACTATAAATGTAATATATCTCTATAGTTAGTAGTTAGTTAGTCGACAGATCATCCTCGTTGCACATCGGACCATTCAGTCCATAAGTGCTCGGATCCCCTCCTCAGCAAATCCCGCAGCGTGTAGCGGCTAACGACGCCAGTTCTGTGTTGGTTTATCAATCTTCTTTGGCTTCCTGCGTAGTGTTCTTGTTTGGCCACCCCTCTTTTAATTTGCTGCTCTCGCAGTCTGGCCATTGTTGTAGATTCACAGTCATCACTTGGTTCTTGCAAAAGTCTCACTTCTCGTAGAGCATTCAGAATGTCAGCCTGGTCCATGGCGCGTCCGCCCTCCACAGTAGCCTCACCTGCGAGCTTGTCAGCCCGCTCATTTCCTTGTACTCCCGCATGACCTGGCACGAAGATAAAACTAATCTTTGCCAACCGAGACCGCTCCAGAGGCAGCAACCATTCTCTTCGGATCGACCCCTCCTCTATCCTCTTGATCATGTTCATTGAGTCGCTAAGGAAACAAGCCCTAGTGAATGTCTGTGTCTCGAGCCATGTTATTGCTTTACTTACTGCCATGACTTCCATGGTCAGGCTACTTGTGGTTTCAGTGAAAGCACCAGAGTCCTCCTTCACAATTCTCCCTCCGGCCCGAGCTGTAAAGGCCCATGAGCTTCTCACATGTCGGACGACCGACCCATCTGTGTAGATGACCGCGTCACTGTCTAGCGAATTCTCGAAAATCAACGCTTGTACTTCAGCCTCCACAGCAGCCGGATTTTCTTGTCTGCATTTTCTATCTAGTTGGATGCAAACTGAAAAGGATGTGCAGAAGTCTGTTGGCACTTGCACCCACTCCTCGCCAGGTTCTAAGTCCTCAAGTGAACACACCTGTTGAAGAATGTCTTCGGCTTGACCCATCCACGACCGTCCTCTTTTTAACCTGCTGCCCTTCACCTTCCTAATTTCACTATGCAGTGGATGCTGTGTGTTTGCGTTAATTCTGAGGTAGGCGCGTGCCCTGCAAACTTGCATTCTCTCTTCAATGGTTGGAAAATCAAGAAGGTAGCGCATCGCCCTGCATGCTGTATCTCTTGTACATCCAAGAATAATGCGCATAGCTTCATTCTGTATCCTTTCCATCCTTTCTATCTGCTTATGGCTGAGAGTCAGGATTGCCATTGCATACTCCAAAACAGACATGACCAGCCCCTCGTACAGAAGACATAGATGGCGCTGCTCACAGTTTGCTGCCGCCATCACCCGCATCGCTGCCAAGCCCCGCTTGGCCTTTGTTATCACCTGGTCTATGTGCACATTATAAGCAAGGCTTCGATCAAACCGTATCCCCAGGTAATTCATTGCCTGCGTTCTTTCCACCGTCTCTGAACACAGCATTACAGTTGGTGTTGGATTGTTGACAATATGATTATTCAACGAGAACCAAGTCACTGTTGCCTTTGTTGGGTTGACCATTGCCCCAGCTTCATCACACCAAGTACTTATGCGATTGAGTTCGGTTTGTAGTTCCACAGCAACCTCCTCTCTATCCTTACCCTGACGATACACTAAAACATCATCGGCATATGACAATGTCCTGCCAGGTCCAGTGATCTGCTCACTGGTGATTCTCACTGTGTAGGCGTTGAACAGTACCGGAGATAATGGTGATCCCTGTGGTAGGCCAGGATATATTGTTGTTGGTTCCGAAGTCCAACTGCCACATCTAAAAACTACTTTCCGTTGGAAGAGGGCTGCAGCGATCCAACTAAGGAGGAATGGACTTACGTTTAGTTCAAGAAGCTGAAACATTAAAAAATCCAGTGGTACTCTGTTGTATGCGTCCTCAAGATCAATCGCTGCAGCAACAGTTTCAGTGCCTGAGTGGAAACCTTCATAGACATCATGGGCAAAGACTGCTGCATTGGTCCAGGTTTCTCTTTTTGGACGGTACCCACCCAGGGTAGGTGGGAAAACACCTTGCCTCTCTAGTTGGCTTGATATTTTCCTGGCAATTACCTTCTCCAGCAGCTTGCCTACTGTATTCTGCATGGTTATAATTCGATATCCCTGAATTTTTTTGTGGTCTTTGTCAGGCTTCGGCAAGGGAATCAGATAGCTATGTAACCATTCCTCCTTGATGCTAGCACTCCCTATACTGTTGTTGTACATGTCTGCTAGTTTCTCTAGCTCATTGTCGGTACACCTATTTATGTCGTCGTATCTTATGCCATCAGGACCTGGAGCACTGTTTTTTGATCGTCGAAGCACAGCCTTGATTTCTTTCACTGTCACTGTGTCTTCATCCGAAGTGTTCTGGGCCTTGCATCTGTCTGAGGTGACCTCCTTGGCCAGATTCCGGCCTCCCATGTCTGTCTGGTTGCTCTGCTCAAGGTAGCGTTCAAAGAGGGCTTTGCCCTTGTCCTCATCAGTCCTCTGCCAGATGAGGTCAGCACCTTGGAAGTCAGAAATGCTCTTATTCTTGACTACCCCACTCATGCTTTTATGTAGTCGCCAGAACAATTTCAGTGACTTGTCTGTGCTTACTCTTTGACACACCTCTGCCCATTTTTCGCTTTTAACCACCTTGACCAGTTTTTTGAAATAGCTTACTTTTGTGTGCATCTCTCTTTCTAAGTGCAAGCAGGGACTAGGATGACCAGCTCTGTTCTTCTTGGCATTTTGCCATCTCCTTACAGCACTACGCTTATCCACCCAAGCCTTCTCCACCTCGAAACTCCACCACGGTGGCTGCTCCCAGCTTTTTCTCCTGCCCTGAAACGTTCTGCGCTTGTCACGTCTTATTTTGCTCACCACATCTTGCCCTGTACTGTCATACTGGAACGTCTTTACCTTTAGCTTGTGCTGCCTGGTTCTGCCTTTCTCCACCAATATGCTGCAAGGGTGGTGGTCGCTGCCATGGTGTCCTAGGACACCCCATCTACACACTGTAGTGAGTGAAGGTGAAACTAGCGCCAGATCAATAGCACTGTCCTCATCGCCTGGACGGCTTGCTGTCCTGGTGACACAGCCACTGTTGATACAAACCAGGTCGATGGTTTCCAGTGCAGTCTCGAGCTCCTCCCCTTGTGTATTGGAGGAAGTGTTTCCCCATGATCTGCCTTTAGCGTTGAAGTCACCACAGAAAATAACATTTCTCTCGTGGCCTAATATGCCACTTAAGCACTGCCACTTCTGGGCGTCCACACTCGCATTGCGGGCATAAACATTAACCAACACGAATGGTATACTGGAATGAACTCTCAACGCCTGTATTTGTATATCGTCACTGTCCCAACTGGACATGTCTAGCTCTGACACCACCATGCTGTCGCGAACGAGAATCGCCGTTCCCAGATGTCGTCTGTTGTAGAAACATTTGAAGCCGGCAATTCGGAGTAGCTGATCGCCCAGTCTCGTCTCCTGGAGTGCTACAATGTCGTTCCTGTAAACTAGGGTTTCTAAAATAGAGCCCCGTTGTTTTACACTGGCACAGTTCCAATATAGAATACGGATGTTCCTGAGTCCTAGACGGTGACACTTGAGTCTAAAACGTCTCAAACCCCCGCGCTTACCTTGCTTCTTTGTCCCTGCGCGGCTACCACGCCGCTTCGTTATGTTGACTGTTGATCGCTCGGAAAGAAGACGTTCTTCCGCCATGTTGAAAAAACGTAAACACAGACTGCTGATAACCACACACGCTGCTGAAAATTCACTCAAGGATGGCTTCGCTCGATGCACGAACTCCGTAGCACCCGCGCAGATCTTGAGTAGAAACTCCTGGTTTTACATCCTGGCACACCAATTACACGCAAGAGATGAATAAATCCATCCCTTACGCGAAAAAGTTAACGAACACAAAACAACACGACCGTCCGTCGCCATCTTGAAACCGGAAGTTCCTCCCCTCTATCTCTATACGTAACTATAAATGTAATATATCTCTATATACGTAACTATTAATGTAATATCTCTCTATATACGTAACTATTAATGTAATGTGCCATTATAAACGTACGTATTAATGTAATATCTCTATATATAGTAGCTATTAATGTAACATCTCTCTATATACGTAACTATTAATGTAACATCTCTCTATATACGTAACTATTAATGTAACATCTCTCTATATACGTAACTATGAATGTAATATCTCTCTATAAAAGTAACTATAGGATGGGATGTTTATCTACTATCAACTCTACAGTTAATCTAATCATGATCTTGCCTGAATCTTGCTTCCCGCCGTTCCCGACGTCGTCTGTCAGCGTCGTCCTCGCCACTGGCGCTAGCTTGTGACACTCTATGCAAACATCATTCAAGGGAAGGGAGCACACACATTAGTAGATCACCTGCAGCATAGCCTCGGTTATTCCAGCCAACACTGACACACCATGCACCAAGCACCACACGGACAGGGATACACAGATGGGAACAAGTGGGGTCAGAAATATAGATGGGAACAAGTGGGGTCAGAAATATAGATGGGAACAAGTGGGGTCAGAAATACAGATGGGAACAAGTGGGGTCAGAAATACAGATGGGAACAAGTGGGGTCAGAAATCAACAGATGAGAACAAATGGGATAAAAAATCACAGATGAGAAAATGTGGGGTCAGAAATACACAGACGAGAGTAGATGGGGATAGAAATCAACAGATGAGAACAAATGGGATTAAAAATCAACAGATGAGAAAATGTGGGGTCAGAAATACACAGACGAGAGTAGATGGGGATAGAAATAAACAGATGAGAACAAATGGGGATAAAAATAAACAGATGAGAACAAATATGGTTAAAAAATACACAAAAACACATGGTGGTATCGATAGGTGGTAGGCGGTAACAGATGAGTGGAGGTTTAGAGGTATAAGAAAATATGTGGGATGTGGTGGGTTAGAGATAAACAGATGAGAACAAATGAAAGGGAGTATTAGCACACAAAATATACGTTAACAATATAAAGGAGTGGGGTAGACACCAACAGATGAGAACACAGGGCACAGAAAGAAGATCTATCAACAATACTATACGTTGTGATGGCACAGAAAGAGGATACTATCAGCAATACTATACGTTGTGATTTTTTTTTTTAAGCATATCCTTTACAGGACTTAGCTGTCAACACCAGCATCTTTCAGCTGTATGTTGATCTCTTGGCAAGATTACGCTCAGTAGTTTGCCATTGCTTTCTGAGCGGCCGGCTCACATACCCCGTAAGTTACCGATGCGATTCGAACCACTGCTGATTTGAACCGTCATCACGTCACCGACGAGAGTATACGAGATTACGGAGAAAAGTCATAACCTCTAAGCCACGAAGCCGGCATACGTTGTGATAGCACAGAAAAAAGATACTATCAGCAATACTATACGCTGTGATGGCACAGAAAGAAGATACTATCAGGAATACTATACGTTGTGATGGCACAGAAAGAAGATGCTATCAGCAATACTATAGGTTGTTTTTCGATTCGATTATACCATTACCCCTACCCCGCTCAACCTCAAAGAGAAGTTATATTAGGGTCCATGGCCTGACTCTGATTAATAATCCTGTGACCGAGTCAGCCACACATAGGATATTAATTTGAAGGTGATTGTTGCCCAAAGAAGGTAATGGCGCGGTATGTTTGTATATATAATTAGAATCAGCCGAACCATCAACGATGCCCGGTCCAGATATCCGAGCTACTGAATATTGAGGTGTCATAGCCATGAACAGATCAAGTTATCATCATCATCTTACACTTGTGCCGAAGCGTTGTGGGGAGGAACAGTTGGCTCGCTAGCGCCCGGTGGGTGGCATTGGATGATGCACATATTAATATGTTAATACCTGTTAACAGAGTTCTAATAACTGTCCAGCTAGTACCATTTCCCTGCCATGACAGTCGAAGATGGAGATCGTGAGAGAATAGTGAGTGTAATAGGACCTAAAGAGACAAAGATATGCTCATGAAGAGAGATATGTATTCTAAACACATATTAGCACTGGTGAAATAGTTAGACTTAGTAGTTAGATTGGGCTCACGAGTGCAATTTTTTCTGGAGACTTCTGGGGGTCGTCGCTGGAGCTATGGAGTTCGTGCTTTGTGCGACGTTGTCGGCAGGCCGCCCAGTGGAAACAGACCAAGCTATATGGGATAAAAGCCGGTGCGATAAAGTCGATCTTACACACTTTAAACCCTCTTTATATTAAAACAGGATGAAAGAGACGTCCCTCATCAAGCTAGGCGAACATTTTCTACCAGCATGCACTTGATAGCCACACCACATTCATGAGGACAAGGAAATCTGCTGAAGGAAGTTCACCAACATCTGTCTAACGCATGCAGCACTCACACAGTCTTTTATGAACACGTGAAAGTTAACTGATTCAGTGCCCAGCAATAAGTAGGTTTGGACCAAATATGGTGCACACTCAAGTGAACGAGGTTTATAATGTACATTTCAATTCACTCAGCAACGCAAATGCGGAAGATATCACGAAACAAAACAAATAATATGATGACCCTAAATAGCGATATGTCGTCCATCTGTTCAAATGGGAGGTAACATATGGCGATATATTATCCTTCGGCACTGAATCAGTTTTTAAAAACAAATGGATTATTTTTTAACACCCCTGGAGGCATATTTGATAAATGTTTTTGTTTGTTAAATAAAAGTTAGTGGCATGACCTTTAACAGTACCTTGCAATCAACTCCATCATTTATTGGCGGATTATGGTTTGCTGTAGTTAATTGTACATTCAGTAGCTTTCCATGGCTTTCTGAACGACCGGAGCTCATACAATCAGCTCTCAAATGACCCGCGGTTAGTCTGGAGGCCTGGAACCGGTCTGTCGGGGAGTTGTAACATTTCGCTCACTAACCATTAGACCTCAGACGCCTACTAGCATCTGCTACCAACTAATATTTATATAGATCAATCGGCACTCAAGGGGTGCTGTGGTCACCTTCACTAGCATCTGCTACCAGCTAATATTTATATAGATCAATCGGCACTCAAGGGGCGCTGTGGTCACCTTCGCGCCCACCGCCCTTACACCCCCAAGACATTTCCTGGTACACATTGTAGGCTGGGTCAACCTGGGGTCCGTGGTCACTTGTTAAAACCCACATGGTTCATGGCACCAAGACAAGCCTGCTGTTCTGACCTGGTTGCCTTCATCAACCCTGGCGCGGTATGCTCTCGGTTCTTAACCGATGCTGTGCCAAACAAGCAGTAGATTGTGACCAAACAAACATGGATGGCGGAAATGGAAAGAAGGGGCGTGCCACAGTTATGGCTTCCAAGTTGGTCATATGGTAGCAGGCATATTGTATTATATATCCAATTAAAGGGGGTTGCAGATGAAAAACTACTGTATATACGCTAAAGACGATTAATCATCCCATGGCATTTAATCATTTAAAACCGCACATAGATAGCTACATTAAAAAAAGTTAGGTGCCTATCCTTTACAGGACGTCGCAGTCAACCCCAGCATTTTTGGCTGTTTATGTTTGTCTTGGAAAGTTTACGTTCAGTAGTTTGCCATAGCTTTCTGAAAGACCGGCACTCATACGATTGTATGAAAACCAACGTAAGGTGGTCTGCTGCCATATCCCCCGCAGCTGTGTTTTGAACGCGGTAAGTGGGATTACGGATTACGTCCGTAAATCCCTCGCCACAGCGGATCAGCTACATAGAAAAAAAATATAATGTATAAAGTATAGTTAAGGGAAATAACCCACATATTTCCAATTTCTGAAGAATGTAGTCTCCGAGTAGATGTTACCTACACACATTCATCCATTCAGTAGCATGTCCTTCGCAGAACCTCGCTCCCATAATAACCATCCGGAAACCTCTCGATCATAAGCAAGATGTACCGCGTCCGATACACCCATCTTCTCTTTGGCCTTCCTCTTTCCTCTCTTCCCAGACATTTTTGTTTTGCATATCCTATTTACAGGACATCGCTGTCAACACCAGCAGTTTACTGCTGTTATTGATGTCTTGGCAAGTTTACGTTCAGTGATTTGCCACTGCTCTCTGAACGATCAGGCTCCCATTACCAAAACGTTAAAACACAGCGCGACACGGTCTGCTGCCAAATCGGTCGCAGCTGTGTTTCGAACGCAAGTAAATGGGCGCACGAATCACGTCCGCAAGCTCTTAGCCATGGAGACCGGCTCCTAGGCATATACCCCTCCATTATTGCTCTCTCAAAACTTTCATGACGTTTCAAGTGACCAAAATATTTCAATTTTCTTTGCTTTTATCGTCTTTAATAGCCAACCTTCTTCAATATTCAGCTCTTGAAGTATGGATGCATGTGTTTCTTTTCTGTATCCAAGATATTCTTAGAACCCGTCTATAACATTTATATTCAAATGCATTTATGCGCTGTTCAACTTGTTAATAAGTGTTCAGGTCTCACATGCGATATGTTGCAATGGGAGAGATGAATGCTCTTAAAAATCTAATTTTTGTTGCTCTATTTGCCCCACTTCATAATTTATTCAGTTGTTTTAGTCTTTGAAGAGCAATAGATATTCGTCTTTTAATTTCTTTCATTGTATCACCATTGTTGGCAATCAATGACCCAAGATATTCGAAATTTTCCACCACCTCCAATTTTTCCTCATTAATATATATTTCTTTCTCCATAGTAGTTTTATCTGTATGCATTATCTTTGTTTTTGCTATGTTAAGATTTACATTGTGATTCTAACTATTCTTTTGGGTTTAGGCCATGGTTGTTAGAGTTTCTTGGCAAGATTTGCAGAAGGTAGTTTGCCGTTGATTTCCTTCTGGGCAGTGACTACTAGTCGGTGGCCATAGCCATTGTATCTACTGATGAGATCATCTGCCTATTGCCGCAGAGTGCAGACCATAACCAACAACAATCTGTCGGATGTTCTCACATTCCATCCACCACTTGCTTCCAAGGCTTCACGTAACCCTGATAGGGGGCTAAAAGGGTACTCCACCTTGCCCAATGGTGTCCCGTAGACTAACGGAGGAAAAGAGGGCGTTACTCTCACTTGTAGGGGATACCCCTACCCGCAAACACGCTTTGCAAATTATCAAAGAAAAATCGCTTCGAGCCTCATTTGCTATCGTGTCCGGCAATTCATTGTTTGACTGGTTTATGATCGGTGGACTAGCTAAACCGATCGAACGAGCGTCCAATGACATCTTTTGGCTAAGATTAAAGTGTAGTATCTACACTTGATCTTGCCAGGGCCACCAGAAGAGGTGGTCATCGGAATGACACACAGAGCGTGGGAAACACGATGGGGCGCGGCTTTGGTCTATAGGGGGACTTGAGAGCCCATCACTACTCCACCACACACACCACACACACACACACACACACACGCACGCACGCACGCACGCACGCACGCACGCACGCACGCACACACGCACACACACACACACACACACACACACACAAAATAAAAATTCGGCATGAGAACTTTCACTGAGAGTTAAGCTATGACTTTTAGCCATTTGTGCACTGTACGCCAAAATAGGTGGTCTCAGTTTTACTGAGCTATAGCTGAAACCAGTGTATCTGCCCTGTAGTTGTTTTCAGCTGTATGGAGTCCATTGTATGTACACTGTATCTGTGTTTAATATGTCTCATCTTTTCGCAGGAGCTAAACTATATCTAATTGTTTGTAATTCAAATAGTTCTTTTACTTGTGCACATTCTGTTACAGCGAATTAAAAAAGAAACCAATGATAAAGGAACCGATGGCATTATTACCTAAATTAACTCCCCAAAGGCACAATGATAGTCTCTGAAAAAGTGTTAATGGACATTCGTAAAAGGACACAAACAACATCTGGACACATTGGCGCTGTTAGTTACAGTCTGAACTACAAGGGAGAGCACCAAACTACAGGGATGAGCTCCTATAAAGCAATGATCTTTTAGAAGTTCACACGCTAAATCTACAAGTAAAACTAGAACAACAACAATAGAAATATACACAAACATTGACTCACTCGTCATCTGCACCACGACGTCTGCGGCGGGCCTCTCGACGTTCTTCCAAGGAGCTCATTATTGGTGGAACTTAGTTACTGGCGAAAGTCTGCAAGCAAGAATGAGAAAGCAAAATGTATGAGGCAGACTGATTCCAACCACAAACATATCACATGTATTATGAGGTCATCGTCGCCGCGTTGTTGGCGTCCTTTCACAAGGAAGGTGGGGGTTCGTTTCTATCTGTTGTACAGTTAAACTGAACTCATGCTGTGGGTGGTGGAGTAGAGTTATACAATATTAAAGGAGAAATAAGGCACATCCTTCCCCCCTCTTGCCCATGGGTCACTCTTGAACAAGGTAGAGTATCTGTTGAGCGCAGCAGGCAGAGGATCTCTTTATAGAGACAATGTATGCGGTTACCGATCAGTGTGGTCACTACCAAGAAGCAAAACAATGATAGACTAACTACTTTACAGATGCCTAAGAAATCATGATTCTTAAATTCACAGAACATCAGATAAACAGCGTAAATGAGTGCTCCATAAGAGCAGCCTCGTCTAGTAGCGAAAGTCACGTACATAAGAGCAAGAAAGAGACAAAGAGATCAATACCTGGATGAGTCGGCATCATGACATAATCGTTACAAGAGCACAACTCTGACCGGTGATCGGGTTAGGTTTCGAACCATGACCGCCCACGCTTATTGGCATGGCACATGATGATGATGGACTCAACATACGTTCTTCGCCTACCCCAGACATCACACATTCTATTTCAATGCTTTCTTTATTTGTATGTTTATTGCATTTGATGTTCTTGTTGTGTTGTTATGACTAGATGGGTGTTACTAATCACACTATAAGAAATTGGAAGTATACGTGTAAATAATACATTCCGCGATTAGATGTACAAGTGTAAGACAAGAGGAGATCAAGTGACCAAAATGGCAAACAATGTAAAATCGCAGACACCACGCGTGGCCAGAAAAAAGCAAAAGGTTAAAGCGCATCTAACCATGTTTACACAGCTCCTCAGATGGGGCGTCTGTTTAGAGTTGCAAAAGCCCAGTGCACGCACCTGCCGATCTCCAGTGCGATAGTGGAAATTATTTAGTATACACACAACTGAAGAGACGCTTGAGTTTATCATGATGTGTATAAGCAAGGTAATCCCATAGCCGCTACTGCCGTTGAGGGTGTGAAGAGTAAGGCTATCACTTATTCTAGGCCACGATATAACAGCTGAAAATAGCATACTCCACATTTTTATAACAATGGGTCGACCCCAGAGCTGTACTGTTCGGAACAAAGTAAGCCTACCTCTGATGGGGATTAAACTCAGACCGCGTGTCTGGGCAGGTAAAGTGTGAGCCTACTACTACGACCAAAATATACGCCAACCACTATATCCAAATTATGAGTCTAACATTAAATTCAAAATAAGAGCCTAACACTAAGTTCAAAATATTAGGCTCCACTAATTTCAAAATATGAGCCTAATCTATATTCAAAATGTAAGTTTAACACTAAACTGAGAAAATAACTGTTTGGCGCGACTCTTGCTTTTGAAACACTGACGCACTTGATATGAACATAGACGGCAATGGGAATTTATCACTTGTTCGATATCTTCTAATGACTTTAACTTTCTTAGTTTTGGCTTGTGCGTGTCTTTGAAGCAATCAGTCGGCAGACAAGGAGCCTGTGCTGGTCTCCAGTGTCTGGGGAAGACACATCGTTTTCTGCTTCACACAGACTGTATATTTACCCATGTCTGTTGTCAGCAGAGACCTTTTAGGGTCGCATTCCATCAGGAGGAATATATGCGGAAAAGCACAAGGGTTGTTTATTATGGTTCAGGGGAATGCCCAGGAGATGCTTATGGGAGTTAATGAAATAATGGTCATAATTATCAAAGGATTGCAGCTCAATAGTTCTATAGTTAATGTATTTATGACCGGAGTGTTTTATTTGCTTCATATGCTGTCATGGCTCATAGGAAGATTGCATCTATGTATCTTTCACGTGGGGTGCGAAAGAACAGTCGTGGTTATATGCGGACTGAGTTGAATCATAGACAAGCATCGTCATTCACCGCAACAATGTATTGAATACACTCTCTGTTGAAGCCTGCAAGTCAGGTTTTAGTCAAATATGGCCGAACAACCATATTACAGTAGACGTACTACCTGCGTTCTGTTGGCGCCGAATGTTGGGCGGCGCTCACCAAACTCGACACCGCGCATTGTGCCAAGAGTTTCAGTGGAGGAGCAGAATTGGGAGGGTGCAAGCCATACCCGAGTGTGAGGAAATACAACCTAAAGATTAAATGTCATGGCAGGGCAGACCAGGCCCTAAGCCTTGGTCGGCAATTGGTCTAAGATCAAAGCTCCGACAGGTGGACAGTAGGAACATTACTTTGCTGGTCCGGCAGCTTCTGCAGCTTGTCTTGTTCCAGACGTATAGATGTTACCTTTCCTCTGAAGTAAACTAGGCAGAAAGAGAGATGGATCATGCTGCATAGGCAACATATGATCTCTAAATTCAACACAGGCGTTGTGCTATGGAGAGCTAGAACTCTAGTGTCGTCTGTCAAGACGGCCAGCTGCCAGTCACTGTTGAAGCATACAGCGACATGCTCTACAGGTGTGGGATGTTCTCAGTTCTACACACATTATGTATATAAGAGTTGCTCAATGTCACTTTTAGAGCAAGTGCATTAACTCTGGAGGTAAGTCAGCACAACATTAGGATGTGTCAAACGCATGAATTATCATATAGATATCTTTCAACTGTCCTCATACAGTTTCCAATTATATTAATACTATCTTCAAGGTCATTTTTACATCAAGATTACTTCCTATTGAAAAGGATCATCACACATATGGCTATAATAGTAAGTAAATTAGAGGGAATTCGAGGGTGGAGGGTCGTGGGGGTGGTGGTATCCTCGAGGTAAAGTGGTCGAGTCGTCTGCCTCGTGCTGAAAAGGTTATGGGTTCATTGTCAGTCTCCGCCATTCTGTTCGCGAGGGCAATGTTTTCGGAGATCCCTGGAAGTTCTGGCAGTAGCTACGGAGTTCGTGCCCTGTGTGACGATCTCTGCAGGCGGGTAACTTCTGTGTGGAGAGAGACCGAGCTATCGGGTATATACCCGATGCAACGAAGTCTACCATCTTGCCTTGATTCATATTTTCGGTAAATGGTATGCATGACTTGTTTACAATTCATTAATTGAATACCACAAACTACCTGAGATGGCGTACAGGTGTGCTCCAAATATGGCAAGCTGCTTATACATGCCAGGCCGGTATTTGTGAAGGTGAGCTATTTCCTGTCCAGTAATTTTATTTATAACCGACTGCAGTTGGAAGAAATTAGCAACATCCAGGACGCCATCAACTGCGTTGTTACTTCACTTCCTGTGTTCACGAAAGTCTGGCTCCTATGTTCCTAAACAAAATGCCTGGAGGTGAATAATTGTCTTCTTCTTCTTCTTCTTCTTCTTCTTCTTCTTCTTCTTCTTCTTCTTCTTCTTCTTCTTCTTCTTCCTCTTCTTCTTCTTCTTCTTCTTCTTCTTCTTCTTCTTCTTCTTCTTCTTCTTCTTCTTCTTCTTCTTCTTCTTCTTCTTCTTCTTCTTCTTCTTCTTCTTCTTCTTCTTCTTCTTCTTCTCCTCCTTCTTCTGCTGCTTCTTCTGCTTCTTCTTCTTCTTCTTCTTCTTCTTCTTCTTCTTCTTCTTCTTCTTCTTCTTCTTCTTCTTCTTCTTCTTCTTCTTCTTCTTCTTCTTCTTCTTCTTCTTCTTCTTCTCCTCCTTCTCTTCCTCCTACTCCTCCTCCTCCTCTCCTCCTTCTGCTGCTGCTGCTGCTGCTGCTGCTATTGCTTCTTCTTCTTCTTCGGCTGACGCTTCTTCTTCTACTTCTTCTCTGCCAACTCCTCTTTCTTCCGCCTTTTCTCCTTTTCCTTCTTCTTCTCCTTCTCCCCCTGTTTCTTGTTTCCTATTCTCCTTTATCTTCTTATCCTTCTACCTTCAGACACGAACCTGTGTTTATTTAAAGAATGCAGCAGTGAACTCGAGCTTGTTGACATCTCTACAGAGTTTGTCCTCAAATGGATCGGGCAGAGCACAGCATAACTTTCCATTACCTTTCATTTGTTGGATAATCTTGAGGCAAATGTTTATCTGTCACTTGACCAATTCCACATTTACATTCATTGGTATCTCCCATCTGTAACTCATTCAACATGTTGTATTCCAACTTATTATGTCATGTACGAAGCCTGACGAAGCTGGTATTACGGATTACTTTCTGATTCCTGCTGAATAGCACTACTGCTTCATTTAAACGTCTTGATCTATCTCATCAAATGTTATATCTGTTTCTGGCTGAGGGAGTCTTCCACTTTATTTTGCCAATCTGTTCATCATCATAATCATCAAGTGCCTTGGCAGCTGGCGTATGCGTTTATGACTTTCCACATATCTCGGTCTTTGGTTTGCTGGATCAACTCTGCTGATGATATTTTCCATGCTACCGTCTCAGTCCATCCAACATTCCTTCTCTTGTTATGCCTCTCTTCCCCTTACTCTTTTCAACTGTCACAATGTTCTCCAATGCCTCTTTTATAATCACATGACCAAAGAAAGCTGTTTGTCTCTTTCTTATTGTAAGTAATGTTTTAATTTCATTAGCCTCTTTCAGGCAATTGTTAGTTACTCTGGCAGTCCAAGAAATTCGCAACATTCATCTCAGGAATCATATTTCTGTTGCTTCCAGGTTCTTCCTAATTTCTTCATTTACATTCTAAGATTCACTACCATACAGGAAATAGGTTCTATATTGCATTGCAGCACTTTTTTCTTACATTCAAAGATAGTGACTATTACATAAGATACTCTTCATTTTCTGAAATGCAGCTTTTGCTTGCCCTATTCTGCTCTTAATCTCTGTTGTGCATCTTCCATCTGATGTTATAAATGCCCCTAGGTATTTAAAATTATAGACTTGGTTAAGAATTTCCCCTTCTATTTCCATTTCACAGTTTGGTATCACCGTTTTCTTTGATATCACCATTGTGTACTGTTTTCTTGATATTCAAGACGTGTCTTTTCTTTGCACTCTCTGTTACTACAATGTCCAACAATTGTTGTAGATCTTTTGCATTATCCGCCACCAATACTGTCACTTTCTAAGTTACTTCCTCCTGTTAATTCATCCCTTCCTCCATCATATAATTCTCTTATATACTCATTCCATCATATATTGTTTATGACCTTCGATTAGTATTTTCGGCTTCATTTTGATCTCTCTCATTATTATTTCGCTATAGAGGGAGAAGAGATCCGGTGACAAGACACACCCCTGCCGTACTCCTAGCTTCATTTGTTCATAATTGCCCTAATTATTACTTATTTTAATTGCTGCTATTTGGTTGCAGTAAATATTCTTTATTATTTTGAGATCTTTCCCATCAATGTTAATATCTGCGAACGTTTTAATCAGTTCATCATGTTTTACTTTATCAAATGCCTTAGTATAATCTATGAAGCACAACTATATGTCTTTCTGTGTCTCACATTTGACAGGAGCCTATCCTTCAAGGACCATGTGGAGACGGTTGTGACAAGATCTCAAAAGGGACCCAGTGCACTTAAAACTATGGCTGCAATGGACACAGAGCAGAGAATGCTTTTCACACTATACCAGCACTTGATCCTCTCAGTAATTGATATGGATTAGGACTGCTCACTGTCTCAGAGAGTCAGCTGGTGAAGTTAAAGTGCATACAGAGCGAAGCTATGCGGATCATTCTGGGATGCACCAGAGACACCCCAGTAGTGTGTATGCGTTACATCCTTGGTCTGCCGACTGTTGCTGGTAGGCTCAAGGTGATGCAGTAGAAGGCATACCTCAGAGTAGCTGCAGACACAGACCACCCACTGCATGAGGCGCTGGACGCAGTTAAGGGTCAGCGACTGATAAGAGGGAAATCATGGATGGCTCAGGTGGAGGATACGATCAGACAGGTGTGCATCTTGGAGAACATTAGGCGAGGAGAGGAGTGGGTCAGAGTGCCAGCGTAGCAGTCAGACTTGTGCAGAGTTATAATCACATTAAGCCGGGAGTGCAGGGAGTGGCCAGCAGGGGCCACGGAAGTGGAAATCCAGCAACTAATTCAGGACAATACTCACTCGGGTGATGTGATTATCTACACAGATGGTTCGGTGTCAAGAGGTGAGAGAAGTGGCTGGGAGTTCATAGCCAAAGCTAATGGTCGACGTATGGTATAGGAGAGCCTGGCATATGATACCACAACATCCAACTTATGAATGGAGGTGGAGGAAGTCACTACGGCTCTCCGCTGGATTGAGAATACGACACACACATACATCGTGATTGTAACTGACTCAGAAAGCATGCTGACGAGGGCGAGGACGGGCAGGCTTCGTGCGAAGTGGCTTGCTTCGCTTCGGAGGTCACGGGTGACAAGCATCGCCTGGATCTTTTCTCCGGGGCATGCCGGTGTGCTGGGAAATGAACAGGCGGACAGATTGGCTGGCTCTGCTTGACGGAGTATTGATACATGACAAGGCAGACGTGCTTGCGGCTTTGTGGGAGCACGTGTACACCTCGGAGGAGCAAATGGATTACCATGGTCTGGCAAGAATGAGACAGCGAGGAGTGACGAGGGGATCAGGCCGACGATCAACGCTCAGAGGAAATGCGAGACGGACATATAATCAGATTGCTACTGGTACTATTGGTGTTGGAACTCTTCGCTGGCTGTTGAGGATGGGGACGGAGCGCTTATGGGAATGCCCCGAATGCTGTAATGTCGATTCCTAAATCAATCAATCAATCAATCAATCAATCAATCAATCAATCCGTGTCTCTATTGATTTTTTTATTAGTGTCCGTAATGTATACATTGCATTATTTGTACCATTTCCTTCCACAAATCCATACTGTTGTCCACCAATTTCCATTTTTTCCCTCTCTTGTTCTTTTCATTATAATTCTGAGTAGAAGCTTAGTGACATGGTTTATGAGGTTAATTGTATGAAAATCTTCGCATTCAATTGCTCCTGTTCTTTTTGGTATAGCTATAAATACAGATTTCAGCGTATCGTTAGGTAAAAATTCACTGCTGTAAATATCATTCAACATTTTGGTTAATATAATAATAAATTTTTGTTGCGTATCCCTTACGGGACGTTGCAGGCAACACCAGCATTTTTCAGCTGCTATTGATGTACAAGGCAAGTGTTACGTTCAGTAGTTTGCCATTGCTTTCAGAACGACCGGCTCCCATACCAGCACGTTATAACACAACGTGACACGGTCTGCTGCACAAATCGGTCGCAGCTGAGCTTCGAACGCCTGGTACCCGACTCACGAACCGCGTTCTCAAGCCTTTAGCCACGGAAACGGCTTGGTTAAAATATCTACTCCAAATTCTCCCAGTACATCTAATTCTTCTATTGTGATTTCATCTGACCCAACTGTTTTCCCTTTCTTCATATGTTTTACAGCGTCAGCGACTTCTTCTTTTAGAACAGGTAGACCTTGTAAGTTACCTTCTTCTGTTAATTCATCGCTTTCTCCATCATATAATTCTCTTATATACTCATTTCATCTCTTCATGTTATCACCTGTCTCCCGTAATATCTTTCCTGGTTTTGATTTCAGATACTCTTATGTATTCTTAATTTTCTTCCCGTGAGCTTACTGATTTGTCTGTGCATATTTTTTGTATCTTTAATAGAATTTAATCAATTTTCTCGCACTGCTAATAATTTCCAGATATGTAATGTGAGGGCATCCAGCTTACAACTTTGTTTAATTTCTGACACAGCCTACGCAGTGCTGTTCTTGGGTCTCCTAGTTATGTACGGTTTGTGCGCTTCAGTATTGAGACAATTAACTTCGCATATGTAAAAAGAACTAAGTTTCTCTTTACTTTTCTGTCACCAGTTCTCCATCTGTACTCCGAAGTTGCTTGATAATTTTATTTGCTTAATTTGTTAGATTCATGAGAAGTTCTCCACCTCCATTTTCTATTGTTTGTGTGTGTGTGTGTGTGTGTGTGTGTGTGTGTGTGTGCGCGCGCGTGTGTGTGTGTGTGTGTGTGTGTGTGTGTGTGTTAACCAATCAATCTATCTATGCTTGGGCCGAGGTGGTACTTGGGTATGTTATTTTGTATAATTTGTTTTTTTCTTTCTTTCTATTTCAGAAATAAATGTTTTCTTCTGTCTTAATTTCACAGCTGCTGGTTTAGGTAGCTGATGATCTGGTCACCCGAGGAAAGCTAGTTGCATGTTCCATACAGGGCGTTGCATTCAGTGCCATCATGTACTGGTTGCGTGTGATTTACTAACCAATGTTACTTCAGTATTATGCCATTAACTTATGAACGACCGACCATCTAAATCAACGCAAAGTGGTCTGCTTCCAAATAGCCCGCGGAAAGATATCAAACCTCGACTCGGTGAAATGAAACTGCGCGTCTCACTAGCCCCTAAGCCACAGAAGCCCAGCGAAAGGTCAGGTAAAACAGCAAACTACGTGCAGGCAAGGCCAGCCAACCCCTGCCATCCTCACCCAACTACAATCTACTTCTCGTTTTTCAGTGATTCACCCAACTATAGCCAACAAGAAAAATATGGGCAGGCAATCCTAGACACAGAAGCTCAGGTCAGAGGTAACAAACAGGTCCAAAAGGTAGGCCGGCAGCTATGATGCCTGGGCTGTATCTCATCCCACCCTGCACTGGACCTATTACGTGTGAAGGACACTTAAGCACAATCTGAAGTCAACATTTCTCAGAGTATTACACACACCTATACACACACACGTATACATACACCAGTGCCTGCCTATATGTGACTATGTGTAGGATTAGACGTAAACAACAGCTCTTCGTCTTGACGGCTGTAATGTAATCTATACCTCTAATTTCCGCATCGCGCAGTGGAGGACAGCTTGATAAACACCTGCTAATAATACACCCTATCTTACTCCCGCACGCTCGTTTTTCATGTCACGCGAGTAGAATGGCCTATCTCGACATCACAAGTACCCCAACCACGTCATGTAATCTGTGGCCTGAGATGCTGCTCACCTTGGCTTGATCTTCACCGGGAATTGTACTCACGCTGGCATCTGTTTATTCAGACGTCACATCTTCTGCCCTCCTTTCCCCCACTTGTAATGCTATGAGAAATGACTCGGGGTTTAATTACACGTTCGAACAGGTTTAGTGCCTGATGTTCATTCCGACCTGGTCGCTTCACAAGCTGAACATTTGTTTCCTAGAAGTGGCTGCAGTCTGAATAGAACCCCGTCTGTCGCAGCCAAATAATACTTAATTAATCCTTTCAGTGGCAGCAAGTTAATATAAACTTAACTCTTTCTGTTGCTGACATGTAATACATAATTCCATCTGTTTTTTTTCCTTCTGCAGCTAGTTAATATACAATTTCCTCTTTCTGTTGCAGCTAGTTAATATAATATTCCCTCGTTTTGTTGCAGCTAATTAATATATAATTCCCTCTTTTTCTTGCAGCTAGTTAATATATAATTCGCTCTTTCTGTTGCAGCTAGTTAATTATATAATTCGCTCTTTCTGTTGCAGCCAGCTAATATAAAATTCCCTCTTTTTGTTGCAGCTGGTTAACATATAATTCCCTCTTTCTGTTGCAGCTAGTTAATATATAATCCCCTCTTTTTGGTGCAGCTAATTAATATATAATTCCCTCTTTTTGTTGCAGCTAGTTAATATACAATTCGCTCTTTCTGTTGCAGTCAGTTAATATATAATTCGCTCTTTCTGTCTTTTCCCCCGTGTTTCCATCCTATTTCAGGATATTGAGGTCAACATCAGCATCTTTCAGCTGTATGTTGATTCCTAGGCTAGATTACTCTCATCAGCACGCCACGACTTTCTGAGCGACCGGCTCCATACTCTCATGAGTCACTGGCACGACTCGAACCGCTTCCAATTCTCGTGCGCTCACGTCAACCACGAGAGTATTCGGGGCTACGGAGAAAGCTGCTAACTTCTCGGCCAGGAAGACCGTTCTATTGCAGCTAATTAATATATAATTTCGTCTTTCTCTTGCAGCTAGTTAATATATAATTCGCTCTTTCTGTTAGAGCCAGTTAATATATAATTCGTTATTTCTGTTACAACTCGTTAACTTATAATTCACTCTTCGGACACTTGTATTACCCGAACTCGCTAAGACTGCAACAAGTTGATGTTTTATACTATTCTGGCTTTAACTTCTTCACTCAGAATAGAATGCTAAGAATCTCATGGACGGCAATAGTTTGTAACGCGAGCTGCTGTAACAGAAACTGTTTGTAATGGAAGCTATTTCTAAAAGGAACTGTTTGTAACGGAAACTATTTGAAAAGTTAACTGTTTCCAACGAGAACTGTTTATAACAGAAAATATGTGTAACGGGAAATGTTTGTAAAGGAAATTATTTGTAACGGGAACTGTTTGTAACTGAAACTATTTGTAAAAGGAACTGCTTTAAAGTGAGCTTTTTGTAATAGAAGTTGTTTGTAAAGGGAGCTGTTTGTAAAGGGCGCTGTTTGTAATAGAAGTTGTTTGTAACAGAAACTGTTTTCAGCGGGAACTGTTTGTAACCGGAGCTGTGTATAACGAGAGTTGTTTGTAACGGTAGCTGTTTATAACCGGAGCTGTTTATAATTAGAAATTAGAGTTGTTTGTAACGGTAGCTGTTTATAACTGGAGCTGTGTATAATGAGAGTTGTTTGTAACGGCATAACCACCACTACTGCTATCTACCAGAATAATTTTTCTTCTGTATGAATAAGAGAGGTCGCTTGCCTAAGCAGTCCCATGCTGTGTACATGCTCGTATGTTTACTTCACTTCCCAAAGCCAGACACTGTTGCAAGTGTCTCATCATGTGTATATCTGCTCTCCAACTGTTTTCATCCAGCGTAGCATGGTAAGGCTCTCATTGACGGCTTTTTTTTTTTTTTAGCATATCCTTTACAGGACTTAGCTGTCAACACCAGCATCTTTCAGCTGTATGTTGATCTCTTGGCAAGATTACGCTCAGTAGTTTGCC
The DNA here is from genome assembly GCA_014155875.1 of Cepaea nemoralis. Lineage (NCBI taxonomy): Eukaryota > Metazoa > Mollusca > Gastropoda > Stylommatophora > Helicidae > Cepaea > Cepaea nemoralis. Next base: position 487,875 of record JACEFZ010024093.1, on the reverse strand, counting down.
ATTGCTTTCTGAGCGGCCGGCTCAGTATCCCGAAAGTCACGAGCGGGGGTCGAACCGCCTCAGCTCTCGCTCCGCTACGAGACTGCGTGATAAACGGGACTACAGAGAGAAAGTGTTGTAACCCCACAGCCAGAGAGACCGGCTTAAATAAATATCCACGTATTGCGCTCAGTTCAGAAAGAGTAGTTACGTAGTTACCCACACTTGGATAATTAGTCGTTAATTTTAGTCACACTTTCAGAAGAGGCCGTCTGCGTGACGAATGAGTTACAGACGCGGTTCGTTATCCCGCACACCCGCGTTCGAAACACAGCTGCGCACGATTTGGCAGCAGACAACATTCACTGGTTATAACGAAATGGTATGGGGGCAGGCTGCTCAGAAAGCAATTTCAAACTACCGAACGTAACCTTTCCAAAACATCAACAGCAGCAAAAAATGCTGGTGTTGACCGGAAACGTCCTGTAAACGATATGCAACTAACGTTTTTAACTGTTCAGACGAGAGAGAGACTGGAGAAGGTTACGACAAACTAGCAGAGAGACAAAAGGTGTTAAGACAGGGGTCAACAGAGAGGCATATGCTGGAGTGACAAGACGATTTGCGATGGGACTTATCAAGAGTACAGAGGTCAGATCTTTGTAGAGGAAAGAGATCTCCCGCGCAGCTCGGACTGGCCCTTAATGATAACGATGATCCAGGAAATACATATATATTTTAATTGCTTCGGACCCAGATATTTCTTATATTCAATAATAATATCTGGGAAAGACAGTGTTAGCACTGCTTTCGTTCTAACTGCATTCATACTGACCCATTTGTGTCTTCTGTGCAAGACATTCATTATCAGTAGTGATGTTTCGGCCAATGCCGAGTGAAATAAATATGTTACCGCTTTAGTGTGGCTAACTTTAGCGATATCTGTTGTCTAGTGGTGTGCCTAACCCCCCGCCCCTCCCCCTTCCCCCAACGGTTATAATCCTTGACGTTTAGATGATTGGCTCTTTGTGTTTGTGCAACTAGAATAGATTAGATTTTTAACATGGAGAGAGAGAGAGAGAGAGAGAGAGAGAGAGAGAGAGAGAGAGAGAGAGAGAGAGAGAGAGAGAGAGAGAGAGAGAGAGTATTACTCCTTTGAGTTTACGTAGTTCTGACAACGATTACGATGGTTACGCGCAGAGTGTTTGTGTGGTTTTCACGACGGCTTGCTGTTTGTATGATTTTCACAACCACTAGAATGTTTAACACGTAGAGTATAACTACGTTGTGTTTGTACACCACAATGGCCTGGAGAGCATGGTGCGGCAGGGAGTGACTACAGGAGGTCAGATGGACACTTAATCAGACTGCAACTTCTTCTTCTTCTTCTTCTTCCTCTTCTTCTTCTTCTTCTTCTTCTTCTTCTTCTTCTTCTTCTTCTTCTTCTTCTTCTTCTTCTTCTTCTTCGTCTTCTTCTTCTTCTTCTTCTTCTTCTTCTTCTTCTTCTTCTTCTTCTTCTTCTTCTTCTTCTTCTTCTTCTTCTTCTTCTTCTTCTTCTTCTTCTTCTTCTTCTTCTTCTTCAGCATTCCGAGCCATTGAGGTTCTTTGCTGCAGATACAAGCCGTCTCCATTCGTCTCTCTGGTTGACCTTCTCTTGCCAGTCGCTGGTTAGACTGCAACTGGTATAATTACTATTGGTACTCTTCGCTGGTTAGTGAGGATGATGACAGAGGGTGTATGAGGGTGTCCAGAGTGCTATGCTGTCGGCTCTTGGCTCAGCACAACTCAACTCTTCGTGTCTGTGTGATTCTCCCGTCAGACTGAATGTTTAACATGTCAATAGGAATGTATAGCACAACTGAGATATGCATGGAAACACAGATAGAGAAAGGCATAGAGGGAAGACTCCTGACAGCCTTTTATGATGGCATGGAAAGATCTCTGCACATGCATAGATACATACAGCTGGGGACTTCGAGGCTGCGAAGCTGTGTGGTCACCCATGCCAGTTGACAAGTTGAAACCAAGTAAAGAAACTTTTGAAACGAAATGCCGCGTATTGGATCTATGGTGGCAGACCCATGTTTGTGTTGACCAATCAGCACTCGATGAGTGATGCGGCCAATATCTCGCTAGCCGCTTTTATTTCCTATGTCATTTCCTGGTACTCATCTAGACTGGCTTGTCGTGATGGCCCAAGTCAGGTTTACACATCCACCTTGATGGTCATTGAAACACATATCCCCAGAGCCGGCAGATAAACGGGCTATCCACTGCCCCACATGTCTCCAATACTGGCTGAATAAGCACTGGATGATGATGATGATGATGATGATGATGATGATGATGATGATGAACTATGCAACAGCGCAGTTTTCTTGCCAGAATTGTTTAAAGTTCTAAGTTTTGCTTGCCATACCATGAGTTCAGTGTTCCACTTTACCCGTGGCGGTTTCATTGCCAGGAATAACACAATTCTGCAACTAACGCCTTGGTCTCTCGCGACAAACAGGCCTAGTGTTTACATACACAACCTTGCTCTGTGCACGATTCTCTGGTTTACTAACACAGAGATGTGGGTTTTGATGAGGTTTTTACACAAAACGTCACTCTGTGCACAATTATTTGTTTTAATATCACAGATATATGGGATGTGATGTGGTTTTATATACACATCTCACTATGTGCATGCACAATTCTGTGGTTTACTAACACAGAGATGTGGGATTTCATGTGGTGTTACATACAAACTTCACACTGTGCATAATTCTTTGGGTTACCAACATAGAAAACAAATATGGTGTTAAATGGAATTGTACATACAAATCTCACTTTGTGCACAATCCTTTGGTTTACTAACATACAGATCTGGGATTCAATGGGTTTACATGTAAATCACCACTTATGTTGGTGCGGCTCCCTAAATTGTTTCAGACCAATCCGAGTATAGTTGTATATACATTTACAAGAGCTGCCCACGTATTTCTTAAAACAATGTTTTACCCAATAACATATGAATCTGAGATAATCGTCGTATTGTGTATGGCATCACACGTGGACGATGACAGTTATTTATCTTGGTGTCTCCCATTTGATATTTTGCCATCCAGTTTGCCAGTCAAGATTTCATGTTTTGTTTTCTCCTCATAGCGTACACAAGAAATCTTGACAGTCTACTCTATAATCAATGTACTGTTTTCATTTGTTTCTTAAAGGACTGCCTCATTAGTTTTACATCACGTGGTCACTGCCCATTCATTGACTTACATTACATATGATTGACGTATTCTCATTTGAAGCAGCTCACACCACGTGACCGCTGTCAGTTCATTGACTTACATTATATGCATGATATTTATTCTTACCTACAGCAAATAACGTGACTTGGTCACTGCCAATTCAATGAATTACATTATACGTACCAGTGTTATGCTTACTTGGAGTTCGTATTATTATCTGGCAGAGCCCTACTCAATAAACTACATTGCACGAGATTTATTCTTTACTTGACCACACCCTATTCGATGAATTACAATAGATGTGAAAGATTTATTCTTTGAACTACAATAGATGTGCAAGATTTATTCTGACTCACCACTTCTGGCACGTCATCCTGACCCCACACTTCACACAGTGAGATATCACCGTTCAGGTAACACGGAATCAACAACTAAACCTCGCTAAACCTACTGTCTGGCGCTACATTGTTGTATCCGCAACCTGATAAATTCTATGATTATCAGTTCCTCCAATTTGGTGCCAAGAAATAATACCCGAAGCCACAAACAAGGAAAACTCTGTGATGTAAAGATTAGCAGAAGTCACAAAGAAAGTCAGAACAAGCTTATAAACAAGATAACATCAACAAGTGAACATGCAGACAGGAAAAACACATGATTTTTCCGGTTATTTTAGCTGACAGTTACAAGAGAAAGTGGGAATGGTCAGGCGAGGTCTTGACGACTTTCAGAATGGCCCAGTTATAAAAGCAAGCAGACTGATGTCATATAACTGATTGTTGTTTTGTTAAAGTTAGTTAAGAGAAAGGCCTACACAAACATATGGTTACGGAGAAATATACAGTCAGGAAGATTAATACAGATCTGGTGACAGAGATGTTGGTATAGAAATAATTGGGGAGGAGATGTTAGAGAAACAGTTGGCGAGAAAGTGTTAGAGAGGCAGTTGTGGAGAAAACATTGGAGAGGCAGTTGTAGAGAAGACATTGGTGAGGCAGTTGTGGAGAAGATATTGGTGAGGCAGTTGTGGAGAAGATATTGGAGAGGCAGTTGTGGAGAAGATATTGGAGAGGCAGTTGTGGAGAAGATATTGGTGAGACAGTTGTGGAGAAGATATTGGAGAGGTAGTTGTGGAGAAGATATTGGAGAGGCAGTTGTAGAGAAGACATTGGTGAGGCAGTTGTGGAGAAGATATTGGTGAGGCAGTTGTGGAGAAGATATTGGAGAGGCAGTTGTGGAGAAGATATTGGAGAGGCAGTTGTGGAGAAGATATTGGTGAGACAGTTGTGGAGAAGATATTGGTGAGGCAGTTGTGGAGAAGATATTGGAGAGGCAGTTGTGGAGAAGATATTGGAGAGGCAGTTGTGGAGAAGATATTGGAGAGACAGTTGTGGAGAAGATATTGGAGAGACAGTTGTGGAGAAGATATTGGAGAGACAGTTGTGGAGAAGATATTGGAGAGGTAGTTGTGGAGAAGATATTGGAGAGACAGTTGTGGAGAAGATATTGGAGAGGCAGTTGTGGAGAAGATATTGGTGAGGCAGTTGTGGAGAAGATATTGGAGAGGCAGTTGTGGAGAAGATATTGGAGAGACAGTTGTGGAGAAGATATTGGTGAGGCAGTTGTGGAGAAGATATTGGGTAGGCAGTTGTGGAGAAGATATTGGAGAGGCAGTTGTGGAGAAGATATTAGAGAGGCAGTTGTGGAGAAGATATTGGTGAGGCAGTTGTGGAGAAGATATTGGAGAGGTAGTTGTGGAGAAGATATTGGTGAGGCAGTTGTGGAGAAGATATTGGTGAGGCAGTTGTGGAGAAGATATTGGTGAGGCAGTTGTGGAGAAGATATTGGTGAGGCAGTTGTGGAGAAGATATTGGTGAGGCAGCTGTGGAGAAGATATTGGTGAGGCAGTTGTGGAGAAAGTGTTGGAGTGACAGCTGAGGAAGTGTAAGAGAAACAGTTGAGGAGAAGGTGTTAGAGAAACAATTGAGGAGAAGGTGTTAGAGAGATAGCTAAGGTGTAGGTCAGGGGTGGTCAACCTTTTCAGCAGACGGGCAAAATTTCAGAAATAATATTTCCTGCCGGGCCACGCACCTATTTTTTTTGGGGAGACAATTTTAGAGAAACAGTAGGGGAGATAGTTTTAGAGAAACAGTTAGGGAAACCATTTTAGAGAAACATTTGGGGAGACAATTTTAGAGAAACAGTTAGGGAGATCATTTTAGAGAAACAGTTGGGATACAATTTTAGAGAAAAAGGTGGGGAGGCCATTTTAGAGAAACAGTTGGGGAGACCATTTTAGAGACACAGTTGGGGAGGTCATTTTAGAGAAACAGTTGGGGAGACCATTTTAGAGAAACAGTTGGAGAGACCATTGTAGATAAACAGTAGGAGATAAGGTGCTCGAGAAATAATTAAGGACAACGTGTTAGATAACTGTGTTAGGGGATTGGTGGGTGGGGGTGGAAAAAAAGGTGTTAGAGAAACAGTCGGGCAGAATGTGTTAGAGAAACAGTCGGGCAGAAGATGTTAGAAAAACAGTCGGGCAGAACATGTTAGAGAAACAGTCGGGCAGAAGATGTTAGAGAAACAATCGGGCAGAATGTGTTAGAGAAACAGTCGGGCAGCAGATGTAAGAGATACAGTCGGGCAGAAGATGTTAGAGAAACAGTCGGGCAGCAGATGTTAGAGAAACAATCGGGCAGAATGTGTTAGAGAAACAGTCGGGCAGCAGATGTAAGAGAAACAGTCGGGCAGAAGATGTTAGAGAAACAGTCGGGCAGCAGATGTAAGAGAAACAGTCGGGCAGAAGATGTTAGAGAAACAGTCGGGCAGCAGATGTTAGAGAAACAGTCGGGCAGCAGATGTTAGAGAAACAGTCGGACAGCAGATGTTAGAGAAACAGTCGGGCAGCAGATGTAAGAGAAACAGTCGGGCAGAAGATGTTAGATAAACAGTCGGGCAGAAGATGTTAGAGAAACAACCGGACAGAATGTGTTAGAGAAACAGTCGGGCAGAAGATGTTAGAGAAACAATCGGGCAGAATATGTTAGAGAAATAATCGGGCAGAAGATGTTAGAGAAATAATCGGTCAGAAGATGTTAGAGAAACAATCGATCAGAATATGTTAGAGAAATAGTCGGGCAGAAGATGTTAGAGAAACAATCGGGCAGAATGTGTTAGAGAAACAGTCGGGCAGAATGTGTTAGAGAAACAGTCGGGCAGCAGATGTAAGAGAAACAGTCGGGCAGAAGATGTTAGATAAACAGTCGGGCAGAAGATGTTAGAGAAACAATCGGACAGAATGTTTTAGAGAAACAGTCGGGCAGCAGATGTAAGAGAAACAGTCGGGCAGAAGATGTTAGAGAAACAGTCGGGCAGAAGATGTTAGAGAAACAATCGGGCAGAATATGTTAGAGAAATAATCGGGCAGAAGATGTTAGAGAAACAATCGGTCAGAAGATGTTAGAGAAACAATCGGGCAGAATATGTTAGAGAAATAGTCGGGCAGAAGATGTTAGAGAAACAATCGGGCAGAATGTGTTAGAGAAACAGTCGGGCAGAATGTGTTAGAGAAACAGTCGGGCAGCAGATGTTAGAGAAACAGTCAGGCAGAATGTGTTAGAGAAACAGTCGGGCAGAAGATGTTAGAGAAATAGTCGGGCAGAAGATGTTAGAGAAATAGTCAGGCAGAAGATGTTAGAGAAACAGTCGGGCAGAATGTGTTAGAGAAACAGTCGGGCAGAAGATGTTAGAGAAACAGTCGGGCAGCAGATGTTAGAGAAACAGTCGGGCAGAAGATGTTAGAGAAATAGTCAGGCAGAAGATGTTAGAGAAACAGTCGGGCAGAATGTGTTAGAGAAACAGTCGAGCAGAAGATGTTAGAGAAAATGTCGGGCAGAAGATGTTAGAGAAACATGAAAGTTGGGGTGATGAGTAAACAGCTGCGGAGAGGGTTCTAACGATATAGTAAGAGAGAGTGATGGAGACATAGTCAAGGAGAGGGTGATAGAGGTGTAGTCCGGGAGAGGGCGGTACAGATATAGTCAGGGAGAGGGTGATAGAGATATAGTCACGAAGATGATAAAGATATAGTCAGGGAGATGATGATAGAGATGATGATAGAGATGTATTCAGGGGAAGGGCGGGGCGGGGCGGATGATGAAATAGATATAATCAGAGAAAGGGAGATAGAGATATTATCAGGGAGAGGGACATAAAGATATAGTCAGAGAAAGAGTGACATATAAAGTCAGGTAGAGGAGATTAAGATATAGACAGAGGGTGGGATATACATATATATAATCAGGGAGAGAGTGGTAAAGATATTCTCAGGCGAGACAAGAAATTGATATAATAAGGGAGTCTGTAATGGAGTCAGGTAGAGGGTGATTGAGATATAGTCATGGAGACTATATTTCTATAACCATCTCCTTGACTATGTCTTTATAACTTTCTCCCTGACTATGTCTCTATAACTATTTCCCTGACTATGTCCCTATAACCGCCTCTCTTACTATATCTGTATAACCATCTACCTAACAATATCTCTATAACAGTGTGGCGAAAGCCTGGCTGCACCCTCCCCTCTTCCTTAGTACTTAATGTATTATAAAGGCTCTTTAAGATATGCTTATATTATTGTTACGCTTATTTTTTTTTTTTTAGCATATCCTTTTACAGGACTTAGCTGTCAACACCAGCATCTTTCAGCTGTATGTTGATCTCTTGGCAAGATTACGCTCAGTAGTTTGCCATTGCTTTCTGAGCGGCCGGCTCAGTATCCCGCAAGTCACGAGCGGGGGTCGAACCGCCTCAGCTCTCGCTCCGCTACGAGACTCTGCGTGATAAACGGGATTACAGAGAGAAAGTGTTGTAACCCCACAGCCAGAGAGACCGGCTACGCTTATTTAGTATGTATTTATGGCTAATGTAGTAATTTATGTTTCGCTTACTCATCCTGGCCAACTACAAGCCAACAGACAACTGGGCCCGGAAACGGCCATTTGCTAATCCTGGTTCCACTATCGATCTCACTCTGCCGCGAGAAATCGCAGACAACGGTCGGGGCTAATTGAGATGTTGGAAAGTAGATTACAAAGTAATAGTTCCCACAACAGTTGAAGTAGGTAGCCGTATAATCGCTACACAGACACACAGTTAAAGCTTACCAAAGATACACCATTGGATTTGTGTGACACGTACATTAGAAGTGAACGAACATTGTTTATTATGCATACACCCAACGATCTAATGTAGTACAGTCACCTTTGTTGTCGTCAAGTGAGAACTGAGGAAGGGCAGGAGAGGAAAGCTGCAGACAACTATCGTGGGAGCTACGGACAGGAGCTAAGTACTGAGCCATCAATCTGACTCCAACCCACCGCCACATGCTTTGCTTTTCCTCAATGATTCAATGCGTCTTCAATGAAACAGCCTTGTTGGCTGTAGTAGCCAAGAACAGACTTTGATAGGATACTTTGTTTTCTTTTTCTATGTCCCGAGTGGAGCCTCTCTTTGTTTTCAATTTATAATTACACGGTGCGGTCTGATTTATAGACTATCACACAAAAACTTAACCTACGGCCTTTTTCACCTCGTAATAATTAATAGTAGTGTAGTGTGCAAGGGCCGGTCTCTCTGGCTGAGGGGTTACAACACTTTCTCCGTAATCCCGTTTATCGCGCAGAGTCTCGTAGCGGAAGAGAACTGGGAGCGGTTCGACCCCCGCTGGTGACTTGCGGGATACTGAGCCGGCCGCTCAGAAAGCAATGGCAAACTACTGAGCGTAATCTTGCCAAGAAATCAACAGACAGCTGAAAGATGCTGCTGTTGACAGCGATGTCCTGTAAAGGATATGCAAAAAAAAAAAAAAAGTGTGCAAGGATAGAAGTTGAGTGAACTAGCTGTGTCTCTCCTGTATGTTATACTTGAGGGCGCTGGGGGATTTTTTCATTCATCACAGGGTAGCGTGTCACTGCTAACTAAGTCAGCTATCATCTATCGGTGTATAGCGTCCAACTTTACTTGCAGTTCCCTGTGCTACTGATAGGAAAGTAGACTCATCTGGAACAAGCATTCATACTACCTAGCCCACCACGAGCCATTTTGTCATTCTTATCCTACAGTGGAGCGACCTCAACAAGAGTCAACTTTTCTATCTACATCCTTATTCATATGTTTTCCTAATACGGCAGTGGATCACGCGACAAACAGTCTCTCTGACTATGTCTCTTTAACCTATCCCTAACTATATCTCTATAGCCATTTCACTGAGTATGCCTCTATAACCAACCCCCTGACTTTATCTCTGTCTCATTATACCCCATTTAGAACAGTGATAGTTACCATGAAGCAAACATTATTTAATCGACTTGTCACCCACTGCACCCAGTGTCCCACATACAATCTTATTCGTGTTTACCGTCCCTAGTCTTTGACTATCCCGAGTACATCTGAAGACAGCGGTTGTTTGCACACTTACACGCCTGATCATTCGTCGTTGATACGTTGACTTCTAGACTCCACCAGTAGATGCCTTTCGGGTACATCTTTGAGGTAACTGGGACAAACAGGCCACACAACCTTTGCAAAGTGAAGGCACAAGGGAAGTGTCACAACTCCTCCTATATCAGACACATCCACACTCAGAGAGCAGCTCATTGAAGCATGAACACATGTCCTATATTCACACGATGTGTTGTGTATACCACAGCCAATGAGCAGTGGTAGGGCGGTGGGATGGGTTCTCACTTGTTGGTCTAGGAGTTTTGAGTTCAAATCCTATTTAAAGTAAGATTGTATGTGTGCTTACATAGCTTCATAATCTCAACACCAGAAAATTGTTGGGAAGGTAAGGTGGCGATAGCAATACTGACAACAACGGCAACTTGGTGCCGCCAAGTCAAGAACATTTGGGCGTTACATCACATTACCAATATTACATGATAGCAAGGACACGGGGTTATCATACAGTAACTTAGATACGGTTGTTGTTGTTGTTGTTGTTATTGTCTTCCATATATGCCGTTAGGCCTCGTGGGGGAAGGGGTTATTGAAGTTCCAGCACCCATGATTAGAGTGTTTCTTCCAATTCCTCCTTGACTTACCAGCATAATTTTTATAGGATCAAGTAAATTCCCGACATATTTGCTAGACCTGCCATAGGTTCCTGAACTAACCTAGACACGGTTATTTGGTTAATATGAACATGACTCAGAATGGAAGAATTTACAGACGGTGTTCTAGGTCTGATCAATGGTGGACTGGTCAGGGGGTCAGCTGGTCTGATGGCAAGAGGGCCTGTGGGACCTCGACGAAGTGCCCCCCCCCCCCCTTATACATTAGACAATATGTTCACAACGTTCATGTCCTGTCAGTAGTTTTGCCTCCTGGCAACTACCATGTTCATGTCCTGTCAGTAGTTTTGTCTCCTGGCAACCAGTATGTTTACCATGTTCATGTCCTGTCAGTAGTTTTGTCTCCTGGCAACCAGTATGTTTACCATGTTCATGTCCTATTAGTAGTTTTGTCTCCTGGCAACCAGTATATTTACCATGTTCATGTCCTGTCAGTAGTTTTGTCTCCTGGCAACCAGTATATTTACCATGTTCATGTCCAGTCAGTAGTTTTGTCTCCTGGCAACTACCATGTTCATGTCCTGTCAGTAGTTGTGCCTCCTGGCAACTACCATGTTCATGTCCTGTCAGTAGATTTGCCTCCTGGCAACTACCACGTTCATGTCCTGTCAGTAGTTTTGCCTTCTGGCAACGAGTGTTTTCAGACCTACCCCGCTATCGGGTGTGATGGCCTGCATGTAAGACAATGAGAAGATGTCTATGGACACAAGTTACTCACATAAGGACTGTGGAATGCTTGGTTGATGGCGATGCTGTGTGCGGCTGGTCAAGGTTGAGCCACTGTGGAAGTGAAACAAAGTCTCAACGTAAGTCAATCGTAGGACTTGATACATGAACAGCGGTCTACAAATTGTCATGGCTGTATCACATCACAGTCACCAGGCAGGTCCCTGCTTCTGGACATGTTTTCTGAGGACTCTACATTATGAAGTGGACTGATCAGTTTCTTTCCTCGTCGTATTTTTCTATCTATAGAAATAGATGATACTGTTTTTATGAGACAGAATTAAGGTAGGAAACAATGCTCTGTCATGCAAGAATTAAACCGTGCAGTGGGGGATAAGACAGTACTTATTATGTAACTAGAACTTATTACATAATTCACTTCTACTAGGTCATAAATTTATGAAGTGGACGTGAACACAATCGAGTGTATCCATGCATCCCACCTCGTCTATCTGTGTACCCTACCACACTTATGCATGTACCCTACCACACATATCCGTGCGTCCTACCACACTTATAGTGTACCCTACCACACGTATCTGTGTATCCTACCTCACCTATGTGTGTACCCTACTACACCTATACGTATATCCGACCACACCTATACGTATATCCGACCTCACCTATATGTGTACCCTCCTTTTACACTAATCCATGCACCCTACCTCACCTCACCGTGTACCACCCCAACTCATCTCTCCGTTTTCCACCCTAATCAAGTCTAGTAGAGTGTCATTACCAAATTCCCCGCTGACGTCAACATCCTTCTAAGAGCAAACTTCAACGCTTACAGTTTTCATGTGTACATTATTAAATATCTGACCTCAAAAACGTGTTTGACCTGGGCAACAAATACCGTACACTCGCGCACGAGTAAATGAGCACGTGCAATCGTGCACACAAGGTGAAGAAATGAAGGCAAGTACAACTGAACTGTTATTTAGTTGACGTGAAGACCTCCGTGGCTGAGATGTTTAGCCGGCTCTGCTGACTGCGGCGTAGTGGAGTCGAACCACACACCGGTCAGTTGGACTTATGCATGTACCCTACCTCTTTATAAATTTATGACCTGTGTCAGAGTCTCACATGGAGTCGGTAGAAACATAAAGATAGAAGGGATTTAGAGAAGGGGCATAACCCCAATACAAGGGAGACACACTCGAATGCTCGAACAATCCAGAGCCTTCGAGAAGCATAGGTCAGTTCGCCTACAGCTCCGTGGACACGCTGACCGCGTGCCAGGACCTGTTCCACGAGAAGCTCAAGGAGAGTTACAGCCCGTGTCCGATCGAGACACGTTAGAGGGCAGACACGGACTGGACATCGAAGAAGCAACAGGGTTTACCTTAAGGGGGACTTGATAGCTTATACCCCAAGTGTATTTAGGGGTCTTATGCATACGTTAGATAGCTGATAGAGTTGTTGTATTGATCATGTATTATTGGTTTATTGTAAACTCCTGTGATACGCATAATGTAACATAATATAAATAAATGATGTCAGATTGTATCTGAACGGAGTTTGTTGCCTGTATGAGCCCGAGTTTCATTCCCCTAGGTATCTAGGACGGTGACACCTAGTAGAAGTGAATTATGTAACAAGTGTTGACTTCTCGTTCTTGACTTGGGGACGTAAATTACATGCACATCAGAAGTCGGAGATGGTTCGTCTGATGGCGAGGGACACTTAACAGAGAAAACTAACCCTCACGTAAAATGAGGCTACTGCCTCACTTGTGGTGGCAACAACTAGTAGTAGTACGATTGCGCGGACTACGCTCAAGTGCACAGCTAGCGAAGGCACAGAAAAATCAACATTAGTTGATGCTGTTTATTATTTATGCTTGACTATACGCAGTGAACAAATGGGGTAGGAATTGCATTTTGAGGAACATAGAATTATGGTCACCTCATAGAAGAACGAAAAACCACAATATGGCATGCAAATAATGAGAACATCCTTCAACAATAGATACAACTATTTTGGAAAAGAAATAACATCTGTTTGAAGGTGCCTTGTAGAGACTGAAACTTTAATGGCCATGGCAAAGGTAGCCTCTTGCATGATGGTAAATATACTGACAATAAAATGCTGTCAACTGCAGAGAGACAAGGTTGTTAATCATCTTATGGAACCTATACTGTGGTATGCACATGAAACATGAAATAAGCAGACAAGCTGAGAAACGTTTAATGACGGTAGAAATGTAGTTTCTGGAGAAGTGGAAAGAATAAAATAGAAAACGAATGAAACGATCGTCCAAGAAAAAAATGGATATAAAACTGATAGAGAAATTAGATGTAGGCAGTCATGCTGTTTTGGGGCATGTTATGAGGAGAAAATATACTGACCAATAAAAAGATGTCATTTGCAACGAGAAAAAACATTGTTGAACCTACATAGAACCTGCAATTTTTTTATGGATGAGATGAAAGATGTAAAGAACACCACGAGATACAGAAAAACAAGTGATCAAGTTATACAAGAAACGAATGAAAACCGTAAATTGATTAGTGAAATTATAAGCAGACAATCAAATTATTTTTGGACACGTTATGAGAAGAAATAAATTGGAGAACTTGGTAACAAGTGGTAAGAATGAGGGGAAAACAACAAGTGGGAAGGCAGAGAGGTAAATATTTGGATGGCTTGACCATGTGATATGGTCTACTGAGCTGATCTACGACTCTGGTGATCGTGTGAGATGGCGAGACATAACCGCTCACGCTTATCGGCAGGGCACATGCTGATGATGATGATGATGATGATAATAATGATGATGATGATGATGATGATGATAATGATGATGATGATGATGATGATGATGATGATGAGGAGGAGGAGGAGGAGGAGGAGGAGGAGAAATAAACTGAAAAATTTCGTAACAAGTTCATGGGAAAGAAGCAAAGGGAAGGTACTGAGATTAACACCTGGATATCCACATGGCAAAATCGGGACAAAAACACAGACCTGATCCACGACTCTGGTGATCATAGGAGATTGCAAACCATGACAACCCACGCCCAGGCATGGTGCATGGTGATTGTGATAACTATGCTGTACAACTATCACCATCGCACCGGGACAGAGAGAGAGACGGAGAGAGAGAGAGAGAGAGAGAGAGAGAGAGAGAGAGAGAGAGAGAGAGAGAGAGAGAGAGAGAGAGAGAGAGAGAATCTGAAGACATATTTTCTAGCTAAGCAACCCGAATTATGCCAGCAGTCAGCTCACATGAAAACCTATTATACAGAGTAAACTGTATCAAAGGACACCTACAATTCGTTCAGAAGAATAGAAGGAAACAATGTGAAAGAAGTAAACAAGTAATGGTATTAACTGTATGATCAGAAATTATAAATTGAACTTATTCTCTCCCAACAACACATCAGGTGAGATTGGCTATTCTTCACGTGTTCCAGTGACATGACACGTGTGATTGGCTATTATTTATGTGTTCCAGTCAATATCACACGTGTGATTGGCTAGTCTTCATGTGTTCCATTCAACATGACACGTGTGATTGGCTAGTCTTCATGTGTTCCATTCAACATGACACGTGTGATTGGCTAGTCTTCATGTATTCCATTCAACATGACACGTGTGATTGGCTAGTCTTCATGTGTTCCATTCATTCAACATGACACACGTGATTGGCTAGTCTTCATGTGTTCCATTCATCATGACACGTGTGATTGGATAGTCTTCATGTGTTTCAGTCAACAATACACGTATAATTGGCTGGTCGTTATGTGTTTCAGTCAATATCACACGTGTGATTGGTTATTCTTCATGTTTACCAGTCAATATCACACGTGTGATTGGCTATTCTTCATATGTTCCAGTCAATATCACCCGTGTGATTGGCTATTATTTATGTGTTCCAGTCAATATCACACATGTGATTGACTAGTCTATATGTGTTCCAGTTAACATGACACGTGTGAATGGCTATTATTTATGTGTTCCAGTCAATATCACATGTGTGATTGGCTATTCTTCATGTGTTTCAGTCATTATCACACGTGTGATTGGCTATTCGTCATGTGTTCCAGTCATTATCACACGTGTGATTGGCTAGTCTTCATGTGTTCCACTCAACATGACATGTGTGACTGGCTAGTCTTTATGTGTTCCAGATACACATGGCATGTGTGATTGGCTATTGTTTTATGTGTATAAATCAACTCGGCACGTGCGATTGGATATCCCTCGTGTGTACAAGCCAACACGATATATCTGATTGTGCCAATCAATATGTCATATGTCAATGCACGTTTTATGTTTAGTCACAACACACTAGAGACGTCTAACAACATATTTCTTTTTTTAAATTTTAAACAAGACATACACATATGGCCGTCATGAAAGTAATACACTAGTGATGTTTTTGTTATCATTATGTCCCTCCCTTTGAGAAGCTGCTCTGATCTTCCGGCATTGAACACACTAAATCGTATATGCAGGTAAATATAGGTGGAATATTTGCTCACTATTTGTAGTTCCCCATACTAATTATCCGGGCTCCCTGGCCTAGGTGTTAACGTCTTTCTCCGTAATCCCGTACATTCTCGTGAGTAACGTAACCTGCGCGAGAATCGGTAGCGGTTCTCGCCGCGTTGGTAACTTATGGAGTAGGTAAGCCGGTCGCTCAGAAAGCAATAGCAAACTACTGAGCGTAATCTTACCTAGTACATCAACAGCAGATGAAAAATACTGATGTTCACTGCAACGTTCTGTAAGGGATATGCAACCATATTAAAAAATACTAATAATGTTTAAGGACCAACCATATTCGCTGTGTTAATGTTTATCCGTTTGCTTTGTGATGAGAAACAAGAATGAGGGGAACTGCAGTAAAGCTTAAAAAGGCAATGAATGAATTACCCCAAAAAAAAAAAAAACGAGAAGTAGATTGTGAGCTTTACTAAAGTTAGTTAGTTAGTTAGTCGACAGATCATCCTCATTGCACATCGAACCATTCAGTCCATAAGTGCTCGGATCCCCTCCTCAGCAAATCCCGCAACGTGTAGCGGCTAACGACGCCAGTTCTGTGTTGGTTTATCAATCTTCTTTGGCTTCCTGCGTAGTGTTCTTGTTTGGCCACCCCTCTTTTAATTTGCTGTTCGCGCAGTCTGGCCATTGTTGTAGATTCACAGTCATCACTTGGTTCTCGCAAAAGTCTTACTTCTCGCAGAGCATTCAGAATGTCAGCCTGGTCCATGGCGCGTCCGCCCTCCACAGTAGCCTCACCTGCGAGCTTGTCAGCCCGCTCATTTCCTTGTACTCCCGCATGCCCTTTCATGCCCTGAGCTTTACTAAAACACGACTACAAGAGACAGTGAGATAGACAATGAGACAATGTGATGAGAAGAGAGGCATTGGAGAATATCGTGACAACTAGAAAGATCAGTCGGAAAAGAGGTAGAGGTAAACCAAGAGAGATGATGCTGGATGGATTGAGACAGTGGTATGGAGGAATATCAACAGCAGAGTTGATCCAGAATACCAAGGACAGAGATCTGTGGAAAGGCACGAACGCTTACGGCAGCTGGCAAGGTACATAATGAAGATGATGAAGTTTTTATTGAGGATATGCAGGTCCGCATGGGTGAATGGGTAAGAACGCGTGTTCTTAAACATAAGTAGTGCTGATGCCGAGGTTAGCGGTTCAATACCTACACCGGACAGCTGGACTAAAATGTTGACCTGTCGTCCTTGACCTAGGGACGTAAATTACAAGTACTTCTATTCTGAAGTCGGAGTGAGTTCGCCTGATGGCGAGGAACACTGTTAATAGGGAAAGCTAATCCACACGCAAAAGTCAGTCCATCATTACTGAAAATAGTGTGTATGGACTACGCTTGGGTTCAAAGCGAGCGAGCGCAAAAAATAAAAGTATTGAGGATATTTAAATTATGTTTCATGACAACAGAAAACATGAAGATTTGGTAAATGTCGCTGGCCACCAGTTCGGGCTATATTTCTATCCAACAGTTCTGAATATGTGGCTAGCCAACAGTTCTGGCTATGTTTCTATCCAACAGTTCTGGATATGTGGCTAGCCAACAGTTCTGGCTATGTTTCTATCCAACAGTTCTGGCTATGTGGCTAGCCAACAGTTCTGGCTATGTTTCTATCCAACAGTTCTGGATATGTGGCTAGCCAACAGTTCTGGCTATGTTTCTATCCAACAGTTCTGGCTATGTGCTAGCCAACAGTTCTGGCTATGTTTCTATCCAACAGTTCTGGATATGTGGCTAGCCAACAGTTCTGGCTATATTTCCACCCAACAGTTCTGGCTACGTTGCTAGCCAACATTAAGGCTTGCAGTCACGGGGCACATGGAAATATTTGCCACAAACATTGACCTTTGGGTCAAAAGGTTAAAGGGCAACTGTTAGCATGTTGTAAATAAGAACCAGCCTTGAATGTACAAATAAACAGTCTGGCGATGAGAGTAGAGCATATTGCTGCGTATGACAGAACACCCGTGACTCCGTTACCACTCTCCGATTTCAGAGTAGAAAACTCAGGTCGTAAAGATTTCTGTTATTGGGTAAACGGTGCTAGCGCCATTCTGCTTAGACACATCCCACATACAACAGGTGATGTGGTCAATAAAACGCCTGCTACGGTTACCTCCCAATATAAGTTTTGCTACCCGTCTTAGACTCGGTCTAAGGAGTACAGGCCACTGGAAAATATAAAATACTAGCTGACCCTGCCCGGCTTCGCCCAGACCCTGGTGGGGAGCATCTCATTTAATTCATATAAGTAGTCATATAAGTTCTCGTTCCCGTTACCGACTGTCTGTCTGTCTGTCTGTCTGTCTGTCTGTCTGTCTGTCTGTCTGTCTGTCTGTCTGTCTGTCTGTCTGTCTGTCTGTCTGTCTGTCTGTCTGTCCCGGCCCGGCATTGCCCAGCTCCTGGTTTGGAGCATCTCATTTAATTCATATAAGTAGTCATATAAGTTCCCGTTCCCGACTGTCTATCTGTCTGTCTATCTGTCTGTCTGTCTGTCTGTCTGACCCGGCCCGGCATCGCCCAACTCCTGGTGTGGAGCATCTCATTTAATTCATATAAGTAGTCATATAAGCTCCCGTTCCCGTTCCCGACTATCTATCTATCTGTCTGTCTGTCTGTCTATCTGTCTGATCCGGCCCGGCTTCGCCCAGCCCCTGATGGCGAGCATCTCATTTAATTCATATAAGTAGTCATATAAGTTCCCGTTCCCGACTGTCTGTCTGTCCGTCCCTCCCTCTCTGTCTGTCTGTCTGCCTGTCTATCTAATCATTTATTGGTTGCAGTTAGAACAACCTTAGATAAACGAAGACCAACTTACAAAAAGCATTAGAAAGAGCACTTGAAAGATCTTTACATCTTCCCCAACAATTAACTTGGGTAAATGGAGCGGCGGCAGCAGCATCAGCAGAAGAAGGAAAAGGAGGAGTAGGAGCTGGGAGGAGGAAGAGGGAGGTGGAGAAGGGAGGAGTAGGAGGGAGGAAGAGATAGGCGGAGAGAGGAGGAGGAGGGAAGAGGAGGGAGGAGGAAGGAGGAGGAGGAGTAGGGAGGAATAGGAGGGAGGAGGAGGGATTAGGAGGAGGAGGAGAGAGGAGGAGGAGGAGGAGGAGGTAGGAGAGGAGGAGGAGGAGGAGGAAGGAGGAGGAGGGAAGAGGAGGGAGGAGGAGGGAGGAGGAAGGAGGAGGAGGAGTAGGGAGGAATAGGAGGGAGTAGGAGGAGGAGAGAGGAGGAGGAGGTAGGAGAAGGGAGGAGGAGGGAGGAGGAAGGATGAGGAGGCAGGAGGAGGAGGCTAGGAGGAGCGAGGAGGAGGAGGGTAGGAGGAGGAAGAGGGAGGGGGAGGAGGAAGAGGGAGGAGGAAGGAGAAGGAGGAGGAGGGAGAAGGAGGGAGGAGAAGAACGCAGGGGGAGGAGGAGGGAGATGGAGGAGAAGGGAGGAGGAGGAGAGGAGGAGGCGGAGGGAGGAGGCGGAGGGAGGAGGCGGAGGGAGGAGGAGGGAGGAGGAAGAGGGAGAAGGATGAGGGAGGAGAAGGAGGGGAAGGATGAGGAGGGAGGAGGAGGAAGAGGGAGGAGGGAGGTGGAGAGAGGAGGAGGGGGAGGAGGTAGGAGGAGGAGGAGGGATGAGGGGGAGGACGTAGGAGGAGGAGGGAGTAGGAGGAGAGAGGAGGAGAAGGGAGGAGGAAGGAAGAGGAGTGATTAGGAGGAGGGAGGAGGGAGGAGGAAGAGGGAGAAGGAGGAGGGAGAAGGAGGAGGGAGGAGAAGGAGGAGGGAGGAGGAGGAGGGAGGAGGAGGAAGAGGGAGGAGGAGGAGGGATGTGGAGGGAGGAGGTAGAGGGAGGAGGAGAGAGGATGAGGAGGGAGGAGGAGAAGGGAGGAGGAGGGATGAGGAGGAGGTAGGAGGAGGAGGGATGTGGAGGGAGGAGGAGGAGGGAGGAGGAGAGAGGATGAGGAGGGAGGAGGAGAAGGGAGGAGGAGGGATGAGGAGGGAGGAGGAGAGGGATGAGGAGGAGGAGGAGGGAGGAGTAAGAGGATGAGGAGGTAGGTGGAGGAGGGAGACAAAGGGAGGAGAAGGAGGAGGAGGGAGTAGGAGGGATGAGGGGGAGGACGTAGGAGGAGGAGGAGGGAGGAGTAGGAGTAGGGAGGAATAGGAGGGAGGAGGAGGGATTAAGAGGAGGAGAGAGGAGGAGGAGGGAGGAGGTAGAGGGAGGAGGAGGAGGGAGGAGGAGGAGGGATGTGGAGGGAGGAGGAGGGAGGAGGTAGAGGGAGGAGGAGGGAGGAGGAGAGAGGATGAGGAGGAAGGAGGAGGGATGAGGAGGAGGGAGGAGGAGAGGGAGGAGGAGGGGAGGAGGAGGAGGAGGGAGGAGGAGGGATGAGGGGGAGGACGTAGAATTAGAAGGAGGGAGGAGGAGGGAGTGGGAGGAGAGAGGAGGAGAAGGGAGGAGGAAGGAAGAGGAGTGATTAGGAGGAGGGCGAGGAGGTAGGAGGAAGAGGGAGGAGGTAGGAGGAAGAGGGAGGAGGAGGGAGGAGGAGGAGGAAGGAGGAGGAGGGAGGAGGGAGAGGAGGAGGGGGAGGGTAGGAGGAGGAGGAGGGGAGAGTAGGAGGAGGATTTTAACGCATATGCCTGTAGACAACTGCAGCGAAAAGGTGGGTCTGTCTATCTATCTGACCCGCGTGGCTTCGCCCAGCTCCTGGCGGGTAGCGTCTCATTAAATTCATACAATAAAAAAAGTAACTTAAAAGAATGTCCTTCCACACACCATCCATTATTTTTAATGAAAACTCTTTCTAATCACCTGCATGACTACAGTAACTTCTTAAGCAAAAAAAGATGAGTTACAATGTTATGCATTGTGCATTATTTTTATGAAAAATTTGAAAATGCCTTACAGATTGTATCATTGTTTATTATAACTCATATGCCGGTACATAACTATGGACAAAGAGTTTATAAATCTTTGAAAACGATGCCACAATATGACTATAAGTTATACAGAAAAGTTATGCCCCTTGAAATAACTTTTACAGAGTTAAGTCCCCTGAGATATATGAAATTACAATGAAAAATGAAAAATGAAATAATATTGGGTAAGCAGCCGATTTCACACTAAAAAAATATCACAGTTGGCAGCTCTGGAATGAAAGGAAGACGTGTAGAAAATTTCATCTCAATCGGATGGGCCGTTCGCGAACAAATAAAGGACATACGGACATACAGACAGACAGACAGACAGACAGACAGACGGAGATCGCAATTTATATATACGATAATCTCCGCCTCGAAATGGAATCGAGGGCATTTACACATACATAGACGCATACATCCATAATACATATACACTAATACACACATACGTACACAAGTGCATGGATACCAAGCACACTCAAGATAAACAACCAGGGGCAGACCATGCAATCTTGCTTAAACTTACTGTGTTATCTCCCATGCCCAGGTTGTGTTATCTACCCCTCACAAACTGTGTTATCACCCATGGGAACATACGGGAGACAGTTTCTCTACTTACTTTATTTTTAAAGAGACATGTTTGGTGTAAGTAAAACCCCGCAACCAAAACCATAATCAAAACGTCAATCGCACGATTTATGAATGAATCTACCACAGCCAAATCAGAATCAAGAAGTAAATCACATGATTTATGTAAGAATCGACCACAACCAAATCAGACTCATGATGTCAATCACATGATTTATGTTAGAATCCACTACAACCAAAACATAATCAATACACCAATCACATGATTTATGTAAGAATCAACAACAACCAAACCATAATCAAGACGTCAATCACATGAGTTATATATGAATCTACCACAACCAAAACATAATGAAGACGTCAATACATGATTTATGTAGGAATCAACCACAAACAAATCAGAATCAAGACGTCAGTAACATGATTTATTTATGAATCTACCACAACCATACCATAATGAAGAAGTCAATCGCATGATTTATGTATGAATCAACCACACCAAACCAGAATCAAGACGTCAGTCACATGATTTATATATGAATCTACCACAACCATACCATAATGAAGAAGTCAATCACATAATTTATGTATGAATCTGTCACAACCAAACCAGAATCAAGACGTCAATCACATGATTTATGCATGAATCTACCAAACCCAAAACATAATCAAGACGTCAATAACATGATTTATGTATGAATCTACCACAACCAAAACATAATCAAGAAGTCATTCACATGAGTTATGTAAGAGTCCGTAACAACCAAAACATAACCAAGACGTCATTCGCATGATTTATGTAAGAATCTGCAACAACAAAACATAATCAAGACGTAAATCACTTGATTTATGTAAGAATCTACCACAACGAAACCAGAATCAAAACGTCAATCACATGATTTATGAAAGAGTCCACCACAAATAAAACATAATCAAGGCGTCAATTACATGATTTGTGTAAGAAATTTCAACAAAAATAGAATCAAGACTTCTATCGACGAATTGTCATAGCTCAATGAAACATGTTGTATATAAGACGCTTGGTGTGAAATGTGGGATAGCTGGGGACTTAAAGTTTGAGCAAAAGAGTGGGAGAAATATCACAGACAACAGACGGAGAACAACAGCAAGCTAGACACTGGTCAACCCAAATCTAATAGTTTTGAATAATGGATGTGCGTGCTACAAGATTGACAACTAAACCTGTGCACTAGGGGTCACCGACTCAGCAGGGATTTCTAGGACTGGTGCAACATGAACAAGTTGGAATGTTCTGGGAGCACAGGATAGTGATCGTCTACCAGGCATTGTGCTTACCTCATTGACAGTTATAATATTGTTACCAAAGACAATATAATATAATATAATATAATATAATATAATATAATATAATATAATATAATATAATATAATATAATATAATATAATATAATATAATATAATATAATATAATATAATATAATACAGACTCATGATGTCATCATGAATATAATATAATATAATTCCAATTGAAGACACCAAATCATGCCAGGAGGTAGGAACAAAATGATTAACAAACAATTTTAATCAGGCATGGCAAGAGGGGGGAGTACCACAAGACTGGCAAAGAACTATGACTGCACTTTATGGAACACCAAGGGTTGAAAAAAAAAGACTGCAGTAAATACAGAGGCATACCTCTGCTTACCCATATAAGAAAAACGAATGCAACCATTTTAGAACAGATCAAGAAACACGATAGAGCCACTTATAAATAGTGCTCGATTTGGGTTTAGAAAAGGATGCCATTTTTGCATTGAGACAGATGGATGAACAATCTATCGAATACAACAATGAACTAAGTGTGGTTTTCATAGATTAAGAAAAAAGAACATTTGACAGAGTAAATAGGAATAAGCTGTGGAAAGTGCTTGAAGGATACTGTGTAATTGTTTGATAACATCAGGGCTATGTACCAAATAGTGAATGTGCAGTAAAAGCAAATGCCAAACCGGTTCAAGTAACATCATGAGTCAGTCAAGGATGTGCTTTATCACTACTTTTGTTCATTACCGATATGGATACGATTACTAAAGAAGCAAATCCACAACCAGAGAGTTTAAATGAGTTAATGTTTGCGGACGACCAGAGTTTACTGTATGAAAACAATGCAGATCTCCAGTACGATATAATTTGTCATGAAGACAGCTGTCATAATTGTAATACGAAGATTAACATTGAAAAGACAGGATTTATGACAATTCGACGAAGTACAGTTCTATATTATGTAAATATAAATTGGAATTTATTAAAAGTTAGAATGTGCAGGTATCTGGGCAATGTGTTCACAGAGGGTGGAAGATAAGATAGAGAAGTTGAAACAAGAATACAGAAAGCAAACATCAGCTATAAAATAGCACATAGTCTAAAACATACATATATAACCATGCATACAGAAAAACAGGAAGCTGACATACACTTTATTCATGCCACCGCTGTGTAAACAATGCCAGACTGGGACAGTTCTAGAAATACACAGGAGTAAAATCACATCATGTGAGATGACATGCATAAGAAACTCATCTGGAAAAACAAGAAGAGATACAGAGACAATTGAGGAATTAAGATCGATCAACAGAGATAGAACGCCAGAGAATTAAATCAGTGGTTCTCAACCGGTGGGGAATTCCCCCTATGCGGGATCGTCAAGGCATATGTCCCAGTTATTATGTTGAATGGATGTCCTCTTAGTCGAGAGAGTAAATTGAAGTACTTGGGTATCACCTTTGACAGGTCTTTTGAGGATCACGTGGAGGCTTTGGTGGTGAAGGCTTAAGGGGACTTAATGCATTGAGGGCTATGGCAGCAACCGGGGTAGATCAGAGGATGTTGTACAGGCTCTTTCAGCAGTTAATAATTTCTGTAATTGAGTATGGTTTGGGGCTGCTGACAGTATCAAAAAGCCAGCTTGAAAGGTTGGAGCGCATACAGAATGCTGCCATACGGTTAATCCTGGGGTGCACAAAGGACACATCAATTATATGCATGAGGCATATCCTGGCGCTACCAACAATGACGAAAAGGCATAGGGTCCTTAAGGCCAAATGGTACCTGAGAGTTGCTGCATGCAACAATGGATATGGTCAAGGGCCATAGACTAAGACGAGGCAGGTCCTGGATGGCACAGGAAGAACTTTCTATAAGTCAGGTGTGTGATCTAGATACCATCAATCGTGAAAGAGAGTGGGTTGAAGTTCCGGAAGACATGACGGACTGGCACAATGTAATAATAACACTGGGTCGTGAGTGCAGAGAATGGGCAGCGGGCCGCACTGAGTTTAAATTCCAACAGCTGATCCAGAGCAACACACATCAAGGTGACATAGTCATCTACACCGATGGGTCAGTGGTGAGAAACAGACGTAGTGGCTGGGGCTTTATTGCAAAGGCTAATGGACGAGTCTTGAAAAAGGAGAGTCTGGCATATGAGACTACGACCTCCAGCATGAGAATGGAGGTGGAGGCAGTAACAGCGGCATTCCAGTGGCTAGAGGAGACTACTGCAACACACATTGTATTCATTACGGATTCAAAGAGTATGCTTAGTAAGGTGGAGAAAGGAATGTTTCGTGTGGAATGGCTCTCGTCGCTTCAGAGGTCACAGATTGTGAGAATTGTATGGATATTTTGCCCTGGCCATGCGGGGGTACGGGGGAATGAACAGGCTGATAGGCTAGCATGGAATGCACCTCTTGGTGGTAGTTTGCCTTTGGACAAGGGGGAGTCCAGAGAGGCCAAGAAACAAATATGAAGAGAACTGGTGATTGATGTTGTGGGTGAGAAAACTACACAAATAATATTATTTACTCTAACAAATGAACAAGAGAAGTGAGAGTATCAATAGACGAAATATGCAGATTGTAGAGCGGTCGCGATGCTAGAGACGAGAAGGAGAAAGGGCAAGAATGTCTCAGGCTGTACACTAACTCAGGCGGATAACGGGGTTACGAATTCACGACTAAAAACTAGAGACATTATCAATCAGAGCACTGTAAAGAATATGCACGAAGAATCTGTGTCGGAAAAAGATATAAAGTATTATTGTTAACAGCAAGAACAATGACCTAGGACCTGGAGCGGTACAGCATGATCACATCTGGCGATTGACTGAATGAGGTTGTAAGGGATTTCAATGTCAGTATACATACGTCCAAGGCACCAGAAGACTGACTCCATAGTTGTCTAAAACTAGCATCAACACCTGGATAGGATTCCTTCAGTAGTTGATCACCCCTCAGAACGTATACTGCACATTTTTGGACAGTGGCTAAGACAGTAATATCATATCAGGAGAGCACACTGACGCTCCCGCAATTTACTGGCAAGTTTAAGCTAAGGGAAACAACATGGGCAATGCTGGAGCTTTTGGCTAGGATCTATATGAAGAATTTCAAAGAAAGAAAGAAAAAAAGAAAGACAGAAAGAAAGAAAGAAAGAAAGAAAGAAAGAAAGAAAGAAAGAAAGAAAGAGACACCAATAAATTGGTGTTTAAAAAAAAAACAAAAAACAATTCAGTTGTGAACACTGGGAATACCAATGTATTGTGGTGCTCATCGAACAATGCCACTGGGATATACCTGGTTTTCACCAAAGGGGCAGAAAATGGAAAGAACTGATAGGTTAAGAGATGTGGGTGTGACATTCGATCACAGTCTGTCGTATGAGTGTCCTGTTGAACACACCTTTCGCAAATGCAAATGCGCGTAGCTGCATTGAAAACTATGATATCCATGCACTTGGAACACAGCCTACTGTTATTTTTGCGTCACCATCTTATTATCGTGTTAATTGACTATATGAATTAATACAGAATGAAAGAATGCGAACTGCCTTGTGTGTAGACGAGATCCCTCCTTCAGAACGATGAGACAATTGAAATCTAGGCTTGCACTAGCATAGGTGTACATGCGAGTCAACAATGACCACAGACAGCCATCACACAGGCGTACACGCGAGTCAACAATGACCACAGACAGCCATCACACAGGCGTACACGCGAGTCAACAATGACCACAGACAGCCATCACACAGGCGTACACGCGAGTCAACAACGACCACTGTCAGCCACTACACAGTAGCCTACATGACATAAAGGGAAGATGGATAAAGAGGGGAAGGTCATAGATAGCCACCGCTGTCAAACAAATAAGGGTAATTTAATAAGTAAGTTACAAATGGTTGTAGAAAAATAACTAAATATGATAACAACTTGAAACCAGTTTATTTTTATTCATACATTGTCCCTTTCTTTCTCAATATATAATTTCCACCAACATTGATGCACTTATCCCATCGTTTTATCAGTCCTCCCAAACCGT
This sequence comes from Cepaea nemoralis, assembly GCA_014155875.1. Classification (NCBI taxonomy): domain Eukaryota; kingdom Metazoa; phylum Mollusca; class Gastropoda; order Stylommatophora; family Helicidae; genus Cepaea; species Cepaea nemoralis. Next base: position 461,432 of record JACEFZ010024093.1, on the reverse strand, counting down.
CTGCATAGAACTGCGTGCTCTGTTTTCTAAACCATGTTTTCACTTTACATTCAACTTCGGCGTTATTCGCGAAATGTCTCCCGCCAAGGTGGGTTGTCAGTGTTTATGCTGACAAATGTTTATCCTGTAAAGCGGTGCATAGCTGCGTAGAAAAAGTTACGAGGGCGAGACAATAAGTAAGTCGCACAGTTCTGTGGGATGGCCGGTAAATGAAAACAAAGCACGCAGTTCTATGCAGCCGGTATGGGAGGACTGATAAAACGATGGGATAAGTGCATCAATGTTGGTGGAAATTATGTTGAGAAATAAAGGGACAATGTATGTATAAAAATAAACTGGTTTCAAGTTGTTATCATCTTTAGTTATTTTTCTACAGCAATTTGTGACTTACTTATTAACTTACTCTCGTATATACGGCGCGAGAACGGATAGAAATGGGGGAAAAGAAAACAAAGAGAAGCGTTCACCAGGTCATTATGCCACTAGACAGGGAGTGCGGATGGTGGTGTGATGGTTTGGCAGTTGAAGGTACAACAGCGTATAGATGAAGATACAGCTATAGCTGACTCAATAGTTTAGTGTATATAGATGCTTGCGTGAAGCATGGGAAGAAACAACGCTGGGAGTTCTCCGTTAGAGTCACGGGCAAGGTCGTTGGTGAGGACAATAGAGCAAATACATATAGGTAGGTCGACCAGCGCAAGTTTGAGGATGGAGCTGACTGCAGTCACTGAAGCTTTGAAAATTGATAACAGGTACATCAGTCACCACATTGCCATTGTACCTGGTTCTCAGCCCAGTTTACGTCCAGTTCAAAGGGACAGGAGTGGCATGAGTGGGCACCGAGCACAGAGAGCCTTCTCTTGGACTTCATACATGAGTACACTGCCTTGGTCATGCGCAGTGCGAGGTTATGAGAGAGAGGCTACACAATTATCAGTATTTGGAGCTGATCATGGACATTCAGGCATACTGGAGACTATCTATGAACTAGTTAAAGCCACAATAACACAAGAAACAATCCACTTCACGGATGAAGGAATTAGCAGTTAAATGGTAGTCTGAGAGGGAGAGGCCAATGACAAAACACATTCGAAGTGTTTACAGTCAGCAGGTCGAGGAAACCATTACCATCTACACCTTGTGATGGTTGCTGCGGGAGAATCTATGGCATTGTCTAGAATATTACGAGTCGATTAATAAGGCAACTAATAAATAAATAATTGTAAGCAAATCAGAAGGGGTTAACGACTTTCTGCATAATACCGTATATCCACGTAAGGAACAAGGCTGCGCGAGATTCGGCAGCAGGTTCGCATAGCGTTGGTTACTTACGGGGCATGTGAGCCGGTCGCTTAGAAAACAATGGCAAACTACTGAGTGTAATCTTATCAAGAACATCAACAACAGCTGAAAAATGCTGGTGTCGACTGCAACGTCCTGTAAGGGATATGCAACTTAAAAATTTAAAAAAAAGCAAACCAGAGTCACGCCTATCAACGAATTAATCTCGGCCACGGAGATATGTTTTATTTAGAATCAATCAATCAATCATGTGCCAAGCCGGAAAGCGTGGGTGGCCATGACTCGCCATTTCACTCGATCACCAGAGTCGTGGATCAGCTCAGTGTTCCTGTGTCGTCCATGCCATGTGGCCAAGCCATCCAGGTATTTTCCTCTCGGTCTTCCTTCAAACAAATTAAAGTCAACACGTTTGTCAAGTAATGACCCTGGGACACGGAGATATAAAACCCAACAAACAAAACATAAACAAGACGTCTGTCAAAGATGCGACCTATTCATCTTCAAGGTGTTTTGTAATGATGTGTTTTGGTGTTGGTTGCTGGGTATTTCCCTCACTCTGACATTTACCATTGGCAGACTTCTTCACCTTACTTTTTTGTTGTTGTCTATTGTCAGTGCCGAGGGATATTTTAACGTGTGCACGGTCCACACAAGTGTTTAGACTTTATCAGAGAAGGCTCGGCGTACAATCCGCTATCCGAGAATCACGGCAACTAAGAGCATACTTTTCTCATTTTATTATAAAATGCGCTATGAATCAATCAGGTATGATCTAGAATAGGTGCGGTCACCGTGGCCCTAAAGAAGGAAGTATTTTAGTATTTATTTGAAGCAACACATGTTAAACCTATGTCAACAACATGAAAACATAAGAGAAGTTAACATTGTAAAATAAAAATATACTTGTATTCTAAATGGCAAATGCCGCCATGATAACAAGGATGGTATTCACGCATTTTCAATTAGACGCGTACGTGAATAATTGTCTCGGCCTTAAATGCGTAATTCTATAATTGGCTTGTCATTAGACACGTAACTAAGTGGATGGGCTGAAACTTTCTCTCTCCTTCGGCGGGTGTTTGTGATACACTGTACTGGCAATTTATCATCGGTTGTTTGTTAACTTTTGTCCAGGGATATCGCTTTTAATGAGAGGTGTAGAAACAATGTAACAATTGGTACACATAACAAAGAATATAGTTTGATGCAGAAGGTTAAAACTGAGGAAACGGTAACTTACCCAGGAATAACGGCGCTAACGTCTGCTCCTTTCACCGGGTATAGCCAACAGGGCAGAAGCCTCGGTTTCGCCGTCACTGCAGACCCGAGCAAGATGGTGGCAAGTGGGGCGGGGGTTAGAGGGCACCTGGCGTTAACTATTATGGAATACGGTGCGCGTGTGGGTGTGTGAGGATGCAGAGGCACGGGAGGAGGAGGAACCGAGAGAGAGAGAGAGAGAGAGAGAGAGAGAGAGAGAGAGAGAGAGAGAGAGAGAGAGAGAGAGAGAGAGAGAGAGAGAGAGAGAGGATCAAACGTAGCTGGATTAAACTACTTTAAAATAAAGAGAAACCGATTTGATACTGAAAAGTATGTGTTACTAGGAAAATAATCACCATGGACTATCAGTGGTGATCTATGGTGTTTGGTCAAGGAGTCATGTTGGGATCTTAAAGCAGAGATGAAGTTGTCGCGTCCAGCAAACTCCTGCACATCCAAGAAGCTGTGTCTCTCGAATCTCGCTTGTCAACTCTGCCGGTGTTGCCTCATCTAAATCTGGAGACAGTGGACACATCTCATCAGGGGCTTCAGCCCAAACCACAACCTAAAGTAGTACTTTGGGCACTAATCTGTTTATGTGTCTATAGATGACAACAACTTGGACATGTCATGAGAAGGGAGTTATTGGCGAGCATGGTGACCACTGGCAAGATCAGCGGCTGATAAGGCATAGGCAGACACAGAGAAATTATGTTTGGTGGTCCAGGATGATGGCATGGAGGAAAATCATCAATACAATGTAACACTAAGGGATATCATGGGCACAATGTAACACTAAGGGATATCATGGGTACAATGTAACACTAAGGGATATCATGGGCACAATGTGACACTAAGGGATATCATGGGCACAATGTAACACTAAGGAATATAATGGGCACAATGTAACACTAAGGGATATCATGGGCACAATGTAACACTAAGGGATATCATGGGCACAATGTAACACTAAGGGATATCATGGGCACAATGTAACACTAAGGGATATCATGGGCACAATGTGACACTAAGGGATATCATGGGCACAATGTAACACTAAGGGATATCATGGGCACAATGTGACACTAAGGGATATCATGGGCACAATGTAACACTAAGGGATATCATGGGCACAATGTAACATTAAAGGATATCATGGGCACAATGTAACACTAAGGGATATCATGGGCACAATGTAACACTAAGGGATATCATGGGCACAATGTAACACTAAAGGATATCATGGGCACAATGTAACACTAAGGGATATAATGGGCACAATGTAACACTAAGGGATATCATGGGTACAATGTAACACTAAGGAATATAATGGGCACAATGTAACACTAAGCAATATCATGGGTACAATGTAACACTAAGGGATATCATGGGCACAATGTAACACTAAGGGATATCATGGGCACAATGTAACACTAAGGAATATAATGGGCACAATGTAACACTAAGCAATATCATGGGTACAATGTAACACTAAGGGATATCATGGGCACAATGTAACACTAAGGGATATTATGGGCACAATGTGACACTAAGGGATATCATGGGCACAATGTAACACTAAGGGATATCATGGGCACAATGTAACACTAAGGGATATCATGGGCACAATGTAACACTAAGGGATATCATGGGCACAATGTAACACTAAGGGATATCATGGGCACAATGTAACACTAAGGGATATCATGGGCACAATGTAACACTAAGGGATATCATGGGCACAATGTAACACTAAGGGATATCATGGGCACAATGTGACACTAAGGGATATCATGGGCACAATGTAACACTAATGGATATCATGGGCACAATGTAACACTAAAGGATATCATGGGCACAATGTAACACTAAGGGATATCATGGGCACAATGTAACACTAAGGGATATCATGGGCACAATGTAACACTAAGGGATATCATGGGCACAATGTAACACTAAGGGATATCATGGGCACAATGTGACACTAAGGGATATCATGGGCACAATGTAACACTAAGGGATATCATGGGCACAATGTAACACTAAAGGATATCATGGGCACAATGTAACACTAAGGGATATAATGGGCACAATGTAACACTAAGGGATATCATGGGTACAATGTAACACTCAGGGATATCACCAATATAATGTAGCAATAAGGAATATCAATGTTGTTGTATACATCTTGCAAGCCGCCACATTGCTATTAAAATTATAACGAGCCAAGATCACATTGAGAAAGAGGAGCTTAAGTTGTCCTCCATCTATTTGAGATTTTCTCGAAACATCCAACAAATGTAACACTAATGAATATCATAAATTCAATGCAACTCTAAAGAATATCATCAATACAGTGTAACACTAAGCAATAACACGGGTACAATGTAACACTAAGCAATACCACAGGTACAATGTAACACTAAGCAATATCACGGGTACAATGTAACACTAAGCAATATCACAGGTGAAATGTAACACTAAGCAATATCACGGGTACAATGTAACACTAAGCAATATCACGGGTACAATGTAACACTAAGCAATAACACGGGTACAGTGTAACACTAAGCAATATCACGGGTACAATGTAACACTAAGCAATATCACGGGTACAATGTAACACTAAGCAATATCACGGGTACAATGTAACACTAAGCAATATCACGGTACAATGTAACACTAAGCAATAACACGGGTACAGTGTAACACTAAGCAATATCACGGGTACAATGTAACACTAAGCAATATCACGGGTACAATGTAACACTAAGCAATATCACGGGTACAATGTAACACTAAGCAATATCACGGGTACAATGTAACACTAAGCCATATCACGGGTACAATGTAACACTAAGCAATATCACGGGTACAGTGTAACACTAAGTAATATCACGGGTACAATGTAACACTAAGCAATATCACGGGTACAGTGTAACACTAAGTAATATCACGGGTACAATGTAACACTAAGGAATATCACGGGTACAGTGTAACACTAATGAACATCATAGCTACAAGGAATATCACGGGACGGGAACAATGTAAGACTAATGAACATCATAGCTACAAGGAATATCATATACCCAGTATGTTCCAAGGCTTGGTCAACATCATAGCTACAAGGAATATCATATACCCAGTATGTTCCAAGGCTTGGTCAACAATCCTTGATTTTGCTCTTTAATCTTATTTTTCTTACAGCCCATGCCGTATGGCATTGGTGATCATGAGTGTGCACAACTTACTGGCTCGTGTAATGACAACCATTTCTGATACCGATCGATGTTCCTCAATGCTATGAGGTCAAAATGTTCAAATTTTCTCTTTGGGCTTTCTCCTGCCTCCCCTGTCATCAGCCTTATCGTTGTCATGACTTACTCCAGCTTTCCCCTTCTCATGACATCCACAAAGTTGCAAGTAGCCAGTTCTCATTGTTAGTCAACTTCTTCACAGATCCATTATTACTCTTCCATTACCATTCAATACTCTTGTTATCCGTCAGTGGTTTCTCATCATTCATCTGTAAAACTACATCTCTTGTCTCCATATAATTCCTCACTAATCTTTTAATTGTGCATGATTGACTTCCGTACATCAGGATTGGCTTTTTACCAAAAGTAATATTGTTTTTGGTGTATGTTAGGCTAGTATACACATAAGGGAACCCTCGTCGGCATTGCAGAGTACTGCGATTCTCTGTGTGTCGTACAAGAAAAGGCAGGGGCACTTACTGACAGAGAGGGACTTGGTCTAAACATATGGGTTGCCAGCACTAAATTGTCATTACCATTTTACACATATTGTCTACTGGTTAAAGGGGAACATTTTTATTATGGTCTCAAAGGGTCCACTTGCCATCTGGCAAGCTAACACCACAACCAGTTGATCTTTGCTTATTGGGATTATCTGTTTGCAAGGAAAGGGTTCAATTACAAATCAATACATTAATCTTTAGTTCTATAATTTACGTCAAGGACGAGAAGTCAACATTTTAGTGCAATTGACCGGTGTAGGGGTTGAATCACTTACCTCGGCAGCGGCACAGTGGATGTTTAAGAACTAACGCTCTTATCCATTGGGCTATGCTGACCTTCTGAATATTATTTGAGCATGTACATTTGACCCATGAACGTTTTTTTGAGAATGTACATTTGACCCATGAACGTTATTTCAAAATGTACATTTGACCCATGAACGTTATTTGAGAACGTACATTTGACCTATGAACGTTATTTGAGAATGTACATTTGACCCAAGAACATTATTTGAGAATGTACATTTGACCCATGAACGTCGCAATCGGCTTCAAGCACACAGAGCAGAAGTTCACTGGAGGCGAGCTGAATAAAGTAAATCTTCCCCTATGTCATGGATCCTCCATTCGCGCTAGACTTTCAACCAGCGCATGGAAAGCCGTTCTATCGTTTGACATCTCCTGCACCATCCTCCACGTCTTCCTCATATTGTCCGTGTCCTGACCACCAGTGCTATCTTTTCCAATTCATACAACGCTCTAACATGGCAGGTGCTAGACTTGGGGTTATTAATAGGAGAAAAGGGAGTCAGTCGGTTATCCAGACTCCTTGAATAAATGAAATATCTGCTCCATATAGTTTGAACTTCTGCGACTTTCACTGAGTGTGTGTGTGTGCTTGTGTGTGTGTGTGTGTGTGTGTGTGTGTGTGTGTGTGTGAGTTTATGTGTCTGTAATTGTGCCGTGCTACATGGAGTAGTCCTTGCTGTCTCTCCACAGATCTCGATTCTTGGCGATCTGGATCAATTCAATCCAGGATCCGCCTTCACGACATCATCGTAGCCAATCCAGCGTCATTTCTCCTCATGTACATCTGTTTCTCCTACCGCTTATCTTTACAGTCGCCATGATGTTCCCCCAAAGCCTCTGTTCTCATGTTATGATCAAACAACACTGTTTGTCATTTTCTTGTCTTGTGGATGGGTCAAGCCGAAGACATTCTTCAACAGGTGTGTTCACTTGAGGACTTAGAACCTGGCGAGGAGTGGTTACAAGTGCCAAAAGATTTATGTACGTCTTTTTCTGTTTGCATACAACTAGACAGAAAATGCAGACAAGAACATCCGGCTGATGTGGAGGCGGGTTCTGCTTCCAATACCTTCTTCTAGACCTAGACAATCGTTGTTATTTACTCTGGCAGTGTCAGGTTTTTACATCATCATCATCATCATCATCATCATCATCATCATCATCATCATCATCATCATCATCATCATGATGATGCAGTGCCTTGCCGACTGGAGTGTGCGATCATGCCTCTCCTCAAATTGATATCTCCGATGGCATGGATCAGTTTGCGTGTTGACGCCTTTCCGTGACATGACACAAGACTGTCAAGAATCTTTCTATCTCTCTTTCCACAAATTTTTCCAATTGTCACAACATGTTCCAGTTTTTGTCTTCTCATAATGTGGAAACAAAGATAACTGCTTCTTTCTGGTGTCTGTGATAAGTTGTCTTTGTGACTTAGCTTTCCTCACAATGTTCAGACTGCTCGTTTTGGATGTCCAGTTAATGTTACGCATTCTTGTATGCAACATAATGTTACAGCTTTCTCACATGCCTGTGCCAACTTTGAGCTCAATATCAACTTGGAGAAGACTGTAGTTATGTACCAGCCAGCTCCAGGGAATAATCACACTGTGCCGAATATCAAAGTGAATGGTCATAGACTAAGTGTTGTGGACAGATTCACCTATCTTGGCAGCACTGTGTCACAAGCTGCCACAATTGATGACGAAGTGAATGCAAGAATCTCCAAGGCCAGCGCGGCCTTTGGCAGACTGTACAAGAATGTATGGGACAGAATTGGAATAAGCCTGCAAACAAAGCTAAAAGTCTACAAAGCAGTTGTATTATCCACACTGCTATATGCTTGTGAAACCTGGACTGTTTATCAGCGACACGCTAGGAAATTAAACCACTTCCACACAGTCTGTCTAAGGAAGCTACTGAAGATTAAATGGCAAGACAAGATCCCAGACACTGTAGTCCTAGAAAGAGCGTCCATGCCCAGTATCCACACTATACTGATGAAGAATCAGATTCGTTGGGCTGGTCATATGACTCGCATGCCAGATCACAGGCTCCCTAAAAGAATTTTTTTTACGGCGAACTGCGTTGTGGTAAACGCTCCCAAGGTGACCAGAGGAAACGCTTTAAAGACACTCTGAAAATCTCTCTGAATGCTTTTGGAATTCATCATGACACCTGGGAGACTGCAGCCAGAGACCGAAATTCGTGGCGTGCATCATTACACAAGGGTGCAATCATGTGTGAGGCAACCAGGACTGCAAGAGCTGTAAAGAAAAGGCAGGACAGAAAAACCACTGCAGGAGATCCTCCTCCTGGAATGTTAAGCATTCTTTGCCCACATTGTCAAAGAACATTTCGAGCCATAATAGGCCTTATCAGCCGTCTTAGAACTCACGGCTCCATGCTTTCAACCCCACTGGATGAAATGAATGGTCATCATCATTCTTGATGGACAAACAACAGCAACGCATTCTTGTATAAAATCACGTCTCCAAAGCTTCCATGCGTTTACTCGAATGTTTACTAACTGTCCAGGATTAACAGCCGTGTGTTAAAATTGTTTCTATGTAACATGCAAGAACTCGTTGTCTAACTTTCAAGAACAAGGACTTATTGTTACAAATGTTCTTCATTTGAAATAATGCAGGTTTTTTCTTGTAATACTCTGTTCTTTTTTTGTAGCGAAAGGGTTAAGGACGCAGTTAGTAATCCCGTATACCCGCGTTCGAAACACAGCTGCGGGCGTTTTGGTAGCAGACCGCTTTGCGTTGGTTTTTTATGAAATGGTATGGGTGCCGCTCGTTCAGAAAGCAAAAGCAAACTACTGAACAAAATCTTGCCAAGAAATCACAACAGCAAACAATGCTGGTGCTGACTGCTATGTCCTGAAAAGAATAGGAAACTAACTATTCTTTTCTTTATCTCTGTGATGCATCTTCCAACAGATGTTATCCGTGTGCCCAGATATATGAATTTCTGGCACTTGCCCCAACATAAATTTCAGACATTTCGCTGCATCCAAACTCTGCCTAATTTGTTAGTTCACTTTCCAAATGTCACTGCCGTACAGAAGTACAGGTTCTATATAACATCCCAGTATTCTCTCTCTCTCTCTCTCTCTCTCTCTCTCTCTCTCTCTCTCTCTCTCTCTCTCTCTCTCTCTCTCTCTCTCTCTCTCTCTCTCTCTCTCTCTCTCTCTCTCTCTCTCTCTCTCTCTCTCTCTCTCTGACATTCATACAAGTGGCTTATTATACAAGATACATTTCATCTTCTAGAAAGCAACATTTGTTTGCCTTGCTCCACTCTTAATTTCTGTAACGTATCTTCCTTCTGATGTTTTTTTTTACCCAAAAGATATATTTGTATGTCTTCCCCCCCCCCTCTCTCTCTCTCGTCTCTCTCTCTCTCTCTCTCTCTCTCTCTCTCTCGTCTCTCTCTCTCTCTCTCACCCCTGTGTGTGAATGAGTGTATGTATTTAGGGCAACTACTGACCTACTCAGTCACAAAGAAGAAAATAAAATTAATGTCAGCCACGTTTGAAGGACATACCTGTCCTATTCTTAAGATTCGTACAAATAAATAAATAATAGTAATCTTTTTCTGCCGGTCTCCCTGGCCTAGGTGTTTACGTCTTTCCCCGTAATCCCGTATATTCTCGTGAGTAACGTCACCTGCGCGAGAATCGGTAGCGGTTCTCGCAGTGTTGCTAACTTACGGGGTATGTGAGCCGGTCGCTCAGAAAGCAATGGCAAACTACTGAGCGTAATCTTGCCTAGTACATCAACAGCAGCTGAAAAAATGCTGATGTTGACTGTAACGTCCAGTAAGGGATATGCAAAAAAAAAAAAAAATTCTTTTTCTCAGTTCGCATTTATACAACCGAAATCACACCATTGTACATTCTTGTTCACACTCCATTCAAAGTGTTCCTGGACTCGTAGTTTGAAGACCGCTGCTAACTGCCTCTACCCGACCTCTACCTGTCTCGATACCCTGGCTATAGTTCTGGAAACGGTACCCGGTATCAGGGCGAAGGGTATGTGAAGGTGAGTACGTCTGGTGGGTTGAAGCTGTTCCTGCAGACAGCCTACTCTCGCGAGCCCGTACACGTGTCAGTCGGGTACAGGCAAGACATTCAGTCGCCCTAGTTTGAACTAACTTGATGCACGACAACACTTCCGATGTCCCAACACATCCTGTCTGGATTAGAGGAGAGCGGCACACATCTGCCATTTTGCTCGGCCCGAGCTGGGGTGGGGCCGGCGAAATTATCAAGGTGTTCGTTGTTGAGAGAGAAAATATCACAATGTTGTCTAATGTTAAGAAGGGGGCGGTGGATTGATTACATGTTTATTTTTAGAATATTTGACATTGGGGGAAAATAAGGGTTAAGACAAAAATAATCCTGCAGCAGATGCAACCAGGAGTGTGTCATGTACGAATTTCCCATACACAGCAGATATGGATACGAATTTCACGTGCATAACAGATATAGATACGAATTTCATTCGATTTGATTATACAATTACCCTTACCCCGTTCAACCTCAGATTCATTCATTCATTCAGTAGCAAGTTTTTTTACATAACTTCGCTCCCATAACAACCTTCCCGAAAACCTCTAGATCATAAGCAATATCTTCAGCATCCGATACACCCATCTGGAGATCATCCGCCACATCCTGCACCCATCTTCTCTTTGGCCTTCCTCTTCCTCTCTTCCCAGGCATATACCCCTCCATTATTGTTCTCTCCAAACTTTCATGACGTTTCAAGTGACCAAACTAATTCAATTTTCTTTGTTTTATCATCTTTAATAGCCAACCTTCTTCAATAAGTAGCTCTTGAAGTATGGATGCATTTGTTCCTTTCTTTATCCAAGTTTTTCTTAGAACTTGTCTTTAACATTTATATTCAAAGGCATTTGTGCGCTGTTCAGCTTGTTTAGTAAGTGCCCAGGTCTCACAGGGGTATGTTGCAAAATGCAAGATGCATGCTCTTAAAAATCTAATTGTTATAGTTCTATTTGTCAACCTCAGAAGAGAAGTTATATTAGGGTACATGCCTGGCTCAGATTAATAATCATGTGACCGAGTCAGCCACAAATAGGATATTAATGTGAAAATGATTGTTGTCCACATTTCATATACACAGCTGATATAGATGCGAATGTCACATACACAACAGATATTGCTACGGGAATACAATGTGCTATAAGAATTTCACATGACCATTCGAAGTGGCCGAAACGATGAGAGCACTTTAGCTCTTAAACTTCCGGTGCCCTGACGACAGTGTAGAGGTATCAACCCCTACACCTGTCAGTAGGACTTCAACTTCTCGTTCAGAAAACAATGGAAACTACTAAACGTAAAATTGCTTAGAATATTTGCCTGGTATCGGAATTAATCGCAAATTTCTGCAATGAATATGCAACATTTATAGCACATACTTTCCACGGATTATAATATGCCAAATCGTCTTCTGTCGTTCTGCTGTTTTCCTTGTGAAGGGTCACAGAGAAGAGGTGCATGCAATTTTCCGTTTTTCGCTTGTCTTGCTGCTTGTGCTAATGCCGTACTCGTATTTGATTTCTTCAGTCTCTTTTCACTAACTCAGCTGTGGAACAATCTTCCACAAGAAATCAAAGACATAACCCATCCCTATACGTATAATCGGAAATTATTCAAACTCTATCTCAGTACAGATTACCTCCCGCCTTAATAATAATAATAATAATAATAATAATAATAATAATAATAATGACAAATAATAATAATAATAATAATAATAATAATAATAATAATAATAATAATAATAATGACAAATTTCTAGCATAACAAGACAAGCATAGTAGACCAGTATGTTCCCCAAAGCTAATAACATTTACCACATCATTCATTAATGTTAGTGAGTCATGTAGTAGTGATCGCGTTGCGTTGGTTTTTTTACGAAATGGTATGGGTGTAGTCGTCCAGAAAGCAATGGCAAACTACTGAACGTTAACTTACCAAGAGATCACAACAGCAAAAAAAAAAAAAAAAATGCTGGTATCGACTGCGACGTCCTGTAAAGGATATGCAACTAACTATTAACATGCAGTAGTTTTTTTTTACATTTTCCCTTTGCCTTTATAATATTATATTTTATATTGTTGTTGTTCTCAGTTAGCCTCGAATGATGTGTGGGTGAAATAATGTATGAGAGAGAGAGAGAGAGAGAGAGAGAGAGAGAGAGAGAGAGAGAGAGAGAGAGAGAGAGAGAGAGAGAGAGAGAGAGAGAGAGAGAGAGAGAGAGAGAGAGAGAGAGAGAGAGAGAGAGAGATAGAAGGACATAATGTTAGACAGATCTGCGTGCCCAATTCTAAATCCTTTGAAAATAACATTTGCTTATTCGTTCGTTCGTTCCTGGACCGTCTTCTCACCCCGTATCCTGATGTTCTCTCCTTGGACCGTCCTCTCACCCTGTATGCTGATGTTCTCTTCCTGGAACGTCCGCTCACCTTTTATCCTGGTGTTCTCTTCTTGAACCACCATCTCTCCCCGTATCCTGATATTCTCTTCCTGGACCGCCCTCTCAACTCGTATCCTAATGTTCTCTTTTAGTACCGTTCTCTCAGCTCGTATACTGGTATTCTCTTCCTGTACCGTCCTCTCACCTCGTATCCTGATGTTCTCTTCCTGTACCGTCCTCTCACCTCGTATCCTGATGTTCTCTTCCTGTACCGTCCTCTCACCTCGTATCCTGATGTTCTCTTCCTTAACCTCCTCTCACCCCGTATCCTGATGTTCTCTTCCTGTAACCTCCTCTCACCTCGTATCCTGATGTTCTCTTCCTGTAACCTCCTCTCACCCCGTATCCTGATGTTCTCTTTTAGTACCGTTCTCTCAGCTCGTATACTGGTATTCTCTTCCTGTACCGTCCTCTCACCTCGTATCCTGATGTTCTCTTCCTGTACCGTCCTCTCACCCCGTATCCTGATGTTCTCTTCCTGTAACCTCCTCTCACCTCGTATCCTGATGTTCTCTTTTAGTACCGTTCTCTCAGCTCGTATACTGGTATTCTCTTCCTGTACCGTCCTCTCACCTCGTATCCTGATGTTCTCTTCCTGTAACCTCCTCTCACCTCGTATCCTGATGTTATCTTCCTGTAACCTCCTCTCACCTCGTATCCTGATGTTTTCTTCCTGTACCGTCCTCTCACCTTGTATCTTGATGTTCTCTTCCTGGACCGTCCTCTCAGCCCGTATCGTGATGTTCTCTCCAAGAAGCCATGGAAGGGTTCCCACATTGATAATTCCATTAACAGTTTGGTAAAAAATCCGTTTGGATTTTCCTCTACACGTTGAGCATCATCCAGACCTCCTGTCCAATCCCGTCATAGTCAGTCTCTCCAGATATGGCAAGCTATTAATGCTGGTGGCACGTTAATGTGCTATTATAAAATGCCGTCCTGGATCACTAGCTGTTCTAGACGGGAGTAGCCTGTTTTCTGGCTATTTTGTAAATGTAATGGAACCTGTTCCACACCTGGAAGTGTATTGGGTGTATAGTGCTAGCCCCATATTTATATAGACCAATCGACACTCGATGGTTGTTGTAATCAATATCCCGCTGACCACCTTTACTTCTCAGAACATTTCCTGGTACCGACTGGTCAACAATGGGAGTTCAGGTCACTTTTACAAAATACCCTATGCAAGGAGGTTGGTTTAGTTGCATATCCTTTACAGAAAGTGGCAGTCAGCCTCAGTATTTTTGGCAGTTTATGATTTCTTGGCAAGTTTACGTTCAGTAGTTTGCCCTTACTTTGTGAATTACCGTTGTATGAAAATCAGCGCAAGGTTGTCTGCTTCCAAATAACCCGCAGCTGTGTTTCGAACGCGGTGTGCGGGATTATGAACTGCGTTCGTTACTTCTTTGCCACAGCGCCAATTAAAGGAAATGGCTACAGGAAATCAGGATGGCAAACACTGATCTAGAGCAAGGAAGAGACTCCTTAGAACAGTGTTTCCCAACCTTTTTTGTGCCATGCCCCACTTAAGCCTTTCTAAAATTCATATTGCCCCCCCCCCCCCCCCCCCCCCCCCCTCAACATATACATTATTTTTAATATTCAAAAATTGAAATGTTCACTAAAGAAACTTGAATGATAGGTTTTAGGAAGAAATCACTAGGTAATTATTGAGCAAACACAGTAAGTAAATTTTAAAAACATATAATGGAGAACTGAAATTCAAGTACAAAATAATTTTAATGAAAGATTTTTCTATATTATTTTAATTATTAGTAATTATTTATTATTTAAATTTAGTGAGATCCTTGCGCCTGATGCTTGCTGCAAAGAGATCTTATGTCAGGTTCCAATTTAGTTAACTTCAGTCTCAAGTCTCCCCGTTTTGTTATATTCAGCCGATTTCTTCCATTTTCGAATTGCCCCCCTTAACAATCGAATTGGCCTCCTGTGGAGCGTGGGCCCCACGTTGGGAAACACTGCCTTAGAACATCCCAAATCTAGGAGAGTAAACATGCTTACCTGCTACAAGACGAAAACAATGCAGAAAGGCTGACTCATACACAACTCCGTGCCCCGGAAATTGTCGTACTGTGGCCACATTAAACTAGCTCAGCAATAACAGCAACCGACAACATACACATGTCTGATCACGTCCCAGGATGGGCACAGGACGACTCCACTGACAGACTCTACCATTGACATACAACAGGAAGCAGAATAAGAGCTCTTCCCCGCAGACGATAAGGTGATGGCGTTTCTTACACTGAGAATACCACCACATATGAAACAAACATCAATGATTACCCTAGATGCCCCTTCTAAAAGTGGCATTGACTGGAAACAAACATGGAAGAAAAGGATATACAAAGTTGACGAAGCAGAAGTGATGGAAGGCGTGGTTTTTGGAATACGTGCAAATTGAACACAAGACATTTAAAACACCTTGGATATAACACTAGCTAAGGCGAGAGAACTGGCTAGAGCCGAGAGTCTCGTAGACCACCTGTGATGAGAGCGACATTCTTCAGAGGATCTAACTTAGTTAGTCGCTGTCCAACTTCACGGCAAAGGGTCGCCCCATAATGCCCCGTTCCTGTCCGGTGAATATCACACAAAATGCTCCTCACTGCCCTATGTGAACAGTGGAACAGACAGAAGTCTCAACAAACCAACGGCCCACACAGGTATACTACGCACAATGCCACTGCCAGAATGCCAACACAACACGAAAAATACAGTTCAACGTCGATGGAAGCTGCAGTCACTAAAAACAGCAGCAACATTACCGCATAAGGCAACCCAGTAAGTGCAGCTGCTGGTCGGCCGCCATTTTCCTGAACATGCAGTTCACGCTACAAACAACCGCGGACAGATGTAAAAGCACTCCACATGAAATTCACAGCTCACAGTGCCGCTCCTCGCACTCAACCCAATAGCAGGGGGACGGAACAATGTATAAGTAAACAAAGAAGCTAAGGACAATTGTTAGACATCTGGAGGCGTATTTGGAATATGGTGCTCGTTTCATATTTGTTGAGACCCATCTGGACTCGGTGGGTGCCTTTATTTCCCAAGAGATTTCATGGTACTCAATTTAGCTTTAATAGATCCATCTGGAATAGGTGGGTGATGTGATCAACAGGCTGGTGGCCTTTACTTCCCAAGAGATTTCATGGTACTAAAGTCAGCTAATAAGTATAGGGCCAATTTACACAGCTAAGGCGCATTGGGTATATGGTGCTAGACGCGTATTTCTATAGACCAATGGGCACTTGGTGGCTGATGTGGTTAGCATCACACTGGGTGCCTTTACTTCCCAAGATATTTCCTGGTTACTATTTTAAGCTAGGTTGATCTGGGAGACAAGATCAATTTTAAACATCGGCTCGACGCGGATTTGAAACCAGGCCTATATATTAGGTGTTCAGTTACATGATGCTTGCTTGCTTGCTTGTGTTCGTTGGCTTGAGCTCCAACGCGAAATCCTGTATGCCGGATGAGGCATCCTGTTGTCCAACATCAGTGTGATGTCATACAGGACCTGAGGTTTGCGTCAGTATCCGTCGTCCCATGTCTGGCTTATTGGTGTGCAGACTGGTGGTTCCTCGCCGTACTGGCAGACACTCTCCGACTTCGGAGGAATCGGCGATCCTACTAACTTTAGCCAGGACCCCGAAGGGACCTGTTGCCCAGGAGGCTCGACGAGGACGCGTCAATAGGTCTTGGCCAGTATATAACCCGGCCCTGGTGCCTTGGAAACACCTCTGCGTCCCAAGTTACATGATAAATAATTATCTCCTGACCTCTGGGATAGTTCCATTACTCCTATAATAACTCTAACGCCCATTTTTAGAGCTGGTGTAAGGCAACTCATAAAAGGAGCAAAGTAGAGTAGCACTGTCAACCTGCTATGCATGTCGCAAGAGCCGATTAAGGAGAATTGGCTTGAGGCTGGTTACCTCGTCCCAGAGAAAACTTTAGCTGCAAAACGAATCCATTCAACCGTGAGAAAGTCTGCAAAGGCTTGAGTTGGACGACAGCCTATGCTCTATTGGGAGATGAACAGAAGAAGAAGGAGGAGGAGGAGGAAGAAGAAGAAGAGGAGGAGGAGAAATAAAAAAAAAATTTATATATATATATAGAAATTGTGGGTAAGTTTCTTCTCAAGTTTGAAATTTAGCCTGTGCAGTATTCTATGTATCCTCCAAATGTCGACCGTCGTTAATCTCCCCACACACAAACTGAAAGAACATTCTGTAGGCCGTGGTTCAAACGCGAAACAACATGACCTGTCCATTGTGTAACATACCCACGCCCGCCCAAGACAGGCACAAGCTGGTATAACTTTGAGGAAAACGGACGCGGAAAAAGCTTCTCTTTTTTTTATTTATCCGAACGGGCTACGTGTGTTTGAGGGGTGAGTAGTTTATCTACACGCGTGCACCGTGTCCAGGAGCTGTGTGCACGTGCCGGTGTGGGTGAGCGTTGGTCTACTGACATATTCTTTACCAGAGCATAGGGATTAGTCTCCTACTGGCTCTGCTATCTTCCTTACAGATAAAGGTTGATCCATGACAGGGCCGTGAAGTCTTAGGTTTCACATTAAATAGCTTAAGTGAGGTGGCCTATTACTTTCCTCGCCCGTTTCTTAGAAAATTTTCAGAAAATTACCGAGACAAGGGGTTAAAGGCAAGATGATTGTCTTCACTGCACCGGGTTTCCCAGTTCACAAAATGTTTTGAGAAATAAAGGCGGACGTGCGACAGTGACCACGTCATCCACCCAGTGCCGATTAGTCCATACAAATATGGGCCAGCACCATATGGCCAATGCGCTTTAGGGCGTGTAAACGGTTTATTTACTGACTTCTTTCAGCAGATTGGCGTGCTGAAAGGGTAGCAAAATGCACGAAATCCTTAGCTTCAGCGACGACCCCCAGGGTTTCCTAAAATGTGCACTCGTAAAACGAATGATGGATTCTGAAAAGGAACCTACAAACTGCGAAACGCAAGGCAGGAGGCTTACCACTCCACCACCAGATTACGCATGATCTACGGATTTAGGCTGTTATGGGGTAACAGTAGCAGTAGTAGTGAGCAACATTTTGGCAACAGGGAGTTGAACAGGGACCAGCATCTTGGTAAAGATGAGAACTAACAAATAAGACAGTGTCGTATGTCTGCCATAATACTTTCCAGATATACCGATAGATTGCGGGTAGGATTTGCTTACGTAACCATGAATTCACATGTCTGCCAATGTGCTTATAGCGTGATTACCTTCTTACTATATTGTTAACTCAAGTGTTTATATACTAAAATAGCTGTCAGTTCACATGTCAACCTGTTTGCTTATAACATCCTCATCATCAATGAGTGCCTTGCCGACTGGCGTGTGCGATCATGCCTCTCCACATCTTGCGGTCTCCAACATCATGTATCAGTTTTTGTGACATCTGTCCTAGCCATTACACAAGACTGTTCAAGAATCTTCACTTGCTGCCTGTTTCCATCTCATTCATTCATTCATTCATTCATTCATTCATTCATTCATTAGCATGTCCTTTGCAGAACCTCGCTCCAATAACAACCTTCCGGAAAACTTTTCGGTCATAATACACCCATCTGGTGATCATCTGCCACATACTGCACCCGACTTCGCTTTGGCCTTCCTCTTCCTCTCTTCCCGGACATATACCTCGTCATTATTGTTCTCTCCAAACTCTCATGACGTTTGAAGTGACCAACATATTTCAATGTTCTTTGTTTTTATCGTCTTTAGTAGCCTACCTTCTTCAATTTGGAGATCTTATTATATGGATGCATATGTTTTTTTCTTCTGTATCCAAGATATTCTTAGAACCCGCCTATAACATTTATGTTCAAAGACATTTATGGGCTGTTCAGCTTGTTTAGTACGTGTCCAGGTCTTACAACAGGCATATGTTGCTTCTATCTCACTTTGCACAAATCTGTCCATTTGCCACAACATGTGCCAATTAATCTCAGCCCATAATGTGGCGAAGCAATGGCGACTGCCCCTGTTTGATGTTTGTGACAAGCTGGCTTTGTGTTAGCCTCTTTCAATACATCGATAGTTCTCATTTTGCTGTCAGCAGCTTTCGGCATTCTGCTATAAATACAGTCATATCACTGACTATGTGTTTCAAGTATATCAGCTACAATATAATGAGTTTATTCACGTCATCGATACTAACTCCGCACTATACGCCTGACTAGAAGCAGGGTAATATGTCAGCAGGCAATAAATCGAGCGATCGATCGATCCATCCATTCAGCTATCCACCCATCCACCCACTTACCCATCCATCCATCCGTCCGCCCGTCTGTCTGTCTGTATATATAAATATGTTAGTTAGTTAGTTAGTTAGTTAGTTAGTTAGTCAGTAGATCATCCTCATTGCACATCGAAACATTCGTCCATAAGTGCTCGGATCCCCTCCTCAGAAAATCCGAACGATTTACTTCTTGCAGAGCATTCAGAATGTCAGTTTGGTCCATGCATCGTCCGCCTTCCACAGTAGCGTTACCTGCAAGCTTGTCAGCCCGCTCATTTCCTCGGACACCCTCGTGTCTTGGCACGAAAATGAAGCTACTCTTTGCCAGCCGAGACCGCTCCAGAGACAGCAACCACTCTCTTCAGATCCACCCCATCTCTATCTTCTTGAGCATGCTCATTGAGTCACTAAGGAAACATGCCCTAGTGAATGTCTGTGTCTCGAGCTATGTTATTGCTTTACTTACTGCCATGACTTCCATATTCAGGTCAAAGCAAAAGCACAAGAATCTTCCTTCACAATTCTTCCTCCCGCCTGAGCCGTAAAAGCCCATGAACTTCTAACTCGTCGAACGACAGACCCATCTGTGTAAATGACAGCATCTCCCTCCAAAGAATTCTCGAAAATCAAACCTTGTACTTCCGCATCCGCAGCAGTCGGATGTTCGTGTCTGTATTTCATGTCTAGTTGGATGCAAACTAAAAAGGACGTACAGAAATATGTTGGCGTTTGTACTCACTCCTCGCCAGGTTCTAAGTCCTGAAATGAACACACCTGTTGAAGAATGACGTCGACTTGACCCATCCACGACTTTCCTCTTTTTAACCTGCTGCCCTTTACCTTTCTTATTTCACTATGCAGTGGATGTTGTATGTTTGCGTTAACTCTGAGGTAGGCACGTGCTCTGCACATTTGTATTCTGTCCCAAATGGTTGGAAATATCAACATATCGCCTGCCAGCCGTTGGTCATGTGTTCGTCCCACATTGGGGAGACTTTGTAAACTTGACCTGGGTCTCGGTCTAAACTTGGCACCAGAAAATGTCTTGGGAAGTAAAATTGACCGATGGGATAGTGACGTCATCAACCACCCAGTGCCGATTGGTGTGTAACAGATATACGTCCTGCAGCATATGCCCAATGCTCAACAGATGTATAGAGGGGTATTTAGAGACTTCGTGTGGGATTAATTGTTATATTGTGACCAGACAGATGTTCCTCCGTTGTTAAAATTATGCAATTGACGATGTTTATATATATATAGTAACTATACCTCATAGTTTAGCCATGGTCTTAGTCACACATGACTGAGCTACCGTTTGACAGTAGATGGTACAATATATTTTCTGTTTGCTCCGAATGTTGGGTGGTTCTGACCAATCCCGAATCCCACATCATGTCAACGGATTCGGGTGGAGGCGTACAATTTGGAGGGTACAAGAGGAAATACAACCTATGGCAAAGCAGACCCCTCCCTATGCCTTAGTCGGTAACAGGTCTAGGATCGCAGCTCCAACAGGCGGACAGTTAGAGCATTGCTTGGCTGATCAGGTAGCTTCTGCAGCATATCTTGTTCCAGATGTATTGGTGTTACCTTTCCCCGGGAGTACACTAGACAGGCCTAGAGAGGGATCATGCTGCATGGGCAACGCATGGTCTCTGCAATTCTGCCCAGGTTTTGTGCTATGAAACGAACGAACGAACAAACTTTATTTTCAAAGGGTTAAGAATTGGGCACGCAGGCCCGTCTAACATCCTGCCAGTCTATCACTCTCTTTCATACATTATTTCATTCACACATCATTCAAGGCTAACAGAGAACAGCAACAATATAAAAGATATGAATTATAAAGGCATGGGCAAAATGCGAACATCAAAACTACACGACACAGTAAAATTAGATAATGGTCTGACACTTGTTATTAGCCATGTGGAATATACTGGCCTACCAAAAGGGGACTGGCTGTTATACTAGGGTTTTGTTATTATTATTATTATCTCTATTATTAAGGGGGAAGATAATCCGTACTGAGATAGTGTTCGAGTAATTTGCGATTATATGAATAGGGATTGGTGATGTCTTTGATTTCTTGTGGAAGATTGTTCCACAGCTGAGCTGCAGAGTACGTTAAGCTTGTTTTGTATAAGTCAATCCTAGGCTTCGGAATGTGTAATATATTTAAACGTTTACTGTGTCTAGCATTATATTTAAACAATGGCCAACGGTAATTTGGGGCATTCCGATGCAGGATTTTGTGAATTAGTTTAGCTTTATTGAAAAGCAGGCGTTTACGGAATGGTAGTAACTGAAGGCGTTTATACAGGCTAGGATTGCCAGATAAATGTTTGCTATAAATTAGACTCATGGCCCGTTTCTGGAGTGAGTAAAGTCGCTTGGTGTTTGAATTAGAACAACCGTCCCAGATTGTAGAGCAGTAGTCAAAGTGTGTCTGTATATGAGAAGTATAGAATAGTTTCCTTGTGTCCTCATCAAGGAAGTTATTAATTTTGGCGAGTTGGTAGACTTTTTTCGCTGTTTGTTTAATGAGCGCTTGAACGTGGGAATTAAAGATTAGGTTTCTATCATTAGGCCTAATGTTTTGTGCTCAATTGCACTTTCTACTGGCATGTTATCGATGTGAAGTTGAAGTAATGTGTGTGAGCTTAGAGTTTGAAGTCTTTGTCTGGTTGTTAATAACATTGATTTTGTTTTAGTGATGTTAATTTGCATACGGTTTGAATAGCTCCACCTAACTACATTATTTAATTCTTGTTGTAAAGACGACTCCAATAAAATACAGTTTTCAGCGTTTGTGTACACTGTACAGTCGTCTGCAAATAGATCGCAGGACGACGAAAGATGCAAAGGTAGATCGTTAATATATATGGCAAATAATAGAGGGCCAAGAATAGACCCTTGCAGTACTCCAATATTGAAAGTAGTGGTTTGAGACAGAGATTTATTATGTGATACTACTTGCTTTCTGTTTGATAGAAAAGATGATATTAGAGTGACTACATTAGGGCCAATTTTCATTGTCTCAAGTTTTTTAATTAAAATAATATGGTCTATCATATCAAATGCTTTCTTGAAATCAATAAACACAGTTCCATATAGACCGTTGTTGTTTATATTCTGGTGCCAATTTTCTATCATGTTTGTTAGGGCCGTATGGCAAGAATATTTTGGTCGAAATCCTGATTTGCTCTCAACAATAAGCTTGTTGCGAACTAAATACTGTAATGTTACTTTATGGATGTGTTTTTCTAGTGGCTTAGACAGTGATGATAGTAAGGAAATGGGTCTGTAATTGTTCGGGAGACCATTG
Source organism: Cepaea nemoralis (assembly GCA_014155875.1). Lineage (NCBI taxonomy): Eukaryota > Metazoa > Mollusca > Gastropoda > Stylommatophora > Helicidae > Cepaea > Cepaea nemoralis. Next base: position 438,654 of record JACEFZ010024093.1, on the reverse strand, counting down.
TCCAATGAACCAGATTTAAGAAGAGGGTACACTTAAGCGATTTTGAGAGCTGAGAGGTTATTATGCCTTTTCCTAAAGCACAATGTAACAAACTGTGATCTGTCTAGAAGGCAAGGTGTCAGTATATATCATAGTTACCTTATTGGCTCGTTTTATATTTGCCCTCTGTGTACACATGCAACATAAAAGGTAAATATAAAACTTGGAAAGGCAATATTTTCAAAAACTCCACAGTCATTACAAATACACACACTGTGTGTGTGTGTGTGTATGTATATATATATATATATATATATATATATATATATGTGTGTGTGTGTGTGTGTGTGTGTGTGTGTGTGTGTGTGTGTGTGTTTGTGGCTGTGCTACATTCTGTTCTTCCATTATTTCCAACCTCCAACTCTGTTAAGATCAAGCAATCTTCATACCTTGCGCTCACCTTACAGGCACTATGTCCCACCCAAGCGAAAGCACCACGTTTGCCTTAGGCAACCAGATACCTGGCCCAGGCGCAGGTGTACACAAGGTGAATGACTAGAGAACAAGCACACACACACACACACACACACACACACACACACACACACACACACACACACACACACACACACACACACACACACACACACACACACACAAGGTTTCTCAAATGTCAAGACAAGCTCCTTGGAATAATCCTAGCTAGTGTTTCGTCGTGTAACTGACACGCAGAGGTTGCTAAGGTCCTACTGAGAAACAACAAGCACAGACACATAAACATGCCTTTTAAGGACCTCAATCGATGTGAACAGAACTCACAGAAGGAAAATAAATGAAATCAATATAATAACGACTAAGATAATTAATAATAACCATGATAAAACATGCCTTAAGGACCCCAGTAAGGTGAGCAGAATTCACAGAGGAAAAGTAAATGAAAACAATGTAATGACTAAGATAATTAATAATTAATTCGATTAAACATGTCACTCGTTTCGGTTATAACAAGTTTTGTCAAGAGAAACACCAACATGACTAATGAGATAATTATTACATTAGTCATATTTGCATAGCGATTCATGACGAACATGACAGTTGCCAGTCAACTATTCTATCCCAAACAGTGGCTAACTTCACGAATTCTATCCCAAACAGTGGCTATCTTCACGTATTCTATCCCAAACAGTGGCTAACTTCATTTATTCTATCCCAGCTTTAGCCGAACCCACAGCAGACATCCTCACGTTCTCAATTCTCCCGTGGCATTGGGCAAAAGCCAAATTGATCTTGAAGGACAGATCTGTGCTCATCTGTCGACATACTGCTGTTGTTTACACGGATTATGTATCGGCAATGAAACCAATAACAAACATACAGGACACGATAACATGCAACATACACATCCTGGCAGCTAAGTTCAGTATGGGTGTAGCACTGTTGGGCAAGAGTGATATTGTTGACAGCCATGCTGCTGTCGGTGTCTTCTGTCTGGGTGCCAACAGCTCATGTCTTTATGCTAACAGCTCATGTCTTTATGCTAACAGTTCTGTCTGGGTGCCAACAGCTACTGTCAGGATGCTAACAGCTCATGTCTTTATGCTAACAGCTCATGTCTTTATGCTAACAGTTCTGTCTGGATGCCAACAGCTTCTGTCTGGATGCTGACAGCTTCTATCTGTCTGCTGACATCTTTTGTCTGGATTCTAACAGCTTCTGCACCGACAGCAGGAGAGAGAACCACACCTTTGGTTAATTAAATCATCAATTCATCTTGCAGAAAAAAGGTAACGATCACAAACGAGCACGGTTGTGGTCTGAATGACACATTTCAGTGACATATTCACAAATGTTGAATATTTTTTGCAGGACTTTGCGATCAACCTCTACCTGTTTAACACGAGAAAGGAGATTGTTTAAGGAAGTTAAATGTATAATAGCCCAAGCAATGACAGCAATTTAGAAGATGACGAATATTCTCTGCAATATATCTTTGTCAATCGAGGTGAATGATTGAGCTCTAAAGAGCGATATTGAGCCAATCCTGATGTACAGAAGTGAATCATGGACAATTAGGAGAATGTTAAGAGTTATATAGAAGCGGTGAAGATGTGATTTTATAGAAGAATATTGAGAACGCCGTGGACGGATAGAAATAGTAATGAACATATCTTGAAAAACATCAACTCACAAAGAGAACTGGTTACTCACATCAGAATAAGACAGTCCGCGTTCTTTGGGTATGTCATGAGAAGGGAAAGGCTGAAGTATGTCGCCATAACTGAAAAGATGAGGGCAGGAAAGGAAGGGGAGATCAAGAGAGAAGGTACAATACACTCTGACATCATGAAATGGTAGGAACATCATTATCAGAAATGATTGACAACACACGAGACAGAAGGCTGTGGACAGACTTGATCATTAATGCTACACGGCAAGCATTCTATGAAGAAGAAAGAATGAAGACACTTTGTTTAGGTATCTCGTAATTGACCTAGTTACATAAATAAACACACATAGTATTGTTTGGCGCTCACAGAAGGAGAAGAAAGAAGTAGAGACTAGAGGACGCACTAGACAACATACAATTTGAAATCTATAGTTATCGATCGGGATACGAACCTGTCACCTCAAATGACGACAGTACCTTGCTGCAGGAACAAGTGTACTTCGACGTATGACCAACTAGACACTTTAGACAACTAGACACTTTAGACAACTAGACACTTTAGACAACTAGACACTTTAGACAACTAGACACTTTAGACAACTAGACACACTTGGTTTTCTACGGGACGAGGTAGTCAGTCTCAGCGAACTCTCCTTAATCGCCTCCTTCGACATGCATGGTAAGTTACACTGTTGTTATTCTTTGCTTCAATTATAGGCCCGGCTAACAGAAGGGCGACTTATCCTTGTTACCTTCTCATCAACAATGGACAGCTAGTTCTCAGATTAAAACATGCGCTATAACAACAGTTGTAGCTGCTTGAATCAGTTATAGTTGGTTTAAGTACATTTATACTTGATTTAACTACAGTTTTAGTTGATTACAAAAGCTCATAGTTGCTAACATTTAAATACTACATTGTGACGGGAGGGCCGAGCATTTTTCCTAAAGGAATATAACTGCATGTTTTAGACTTGTATCTCAAGTCTCGTGTAAGAATCGTACTCGTTTGAGATTCTGAGAGAAGTAGCACATTTGTGTTGTCATATTCTAATTTCCTTTTCATTGTTCTCAAGTTTTTTTTTTGTCTCTGTCCGTTCTTCTTATTCGGTTATAATGTCCTTAATGTAGTCTTCCCATTTGTATATGTTGTGTTTTGTGTATTTGTTTGCTGATGAAGGCTTGTCGCCGCAACATGATGTGTTTTCAGTAAATGTATTCTGTGTAAGCTACATAACCCCGTGTTCTTTTATTATGTTAACAGCCTGAAGCGCCTGTTATAGTTTCTAGTAGAAATTAGACGTGAACATAAACAACACAGAAGCGACTCAAGGATGAAACAACAGCTACGTTTGGCTGTTTGAAGCAGCGGCCGATGAGATCAGGGCGAGATCAGATTAGATCTGGAGGCCACGTACGTAGTATACACGCTAGACCTTTGTCCTCGACTTGGGGTGTATTGAGTGTACTCTGTTTTAGCAACAATGGTCACTAGGTGGCCGATGTAGTCAACATCATGCCGGCCTCCTTGACTTCCCAGACTGTTTCATTGTACCAATTTTAGCCTGGGTGAACCTGGGCACCAAAGTCAACTAAACCACACAATAAATACTTCGTCTTTAACATGGATTCGAACACATGACCATGGAGCCGCCATTCAGGGGTGCTAGTTTCAGCGCTTTAGCGGCTCCCGGAGTACACGTATTCATTCATTCATTCATTCATTCATTCATTCATTCATTCAGTAGCATGTCCCTTGCAGAACCTCGCTCCCATAACAACCTTCCGGAAAACTTCTCGATCGCAAGCAATATGTCCCACGTCCGATACACCCATCTGGAGATCATCCGCCACATCCTGCACCCATCTTCTATTTGGCCTTCCTCTTCCTCTCTTCCAGGCCATATACACCTCCATTATTGCTCTTTCCGGACTTTCATGACGTTTCAAGTGAAAACAAATTATTTCAATTTTCATAGCTTTGTCGTCTTTAGTAGTCAATCTTCTTTAATCTTCAGATCCTGTCGTATGAATGCATTTGTTCTTTTCTGTATCCAAGATATTCTTAGAACCCGTCTATAATATTTATGTTTAAAGGTATTTATGCGCCGTTCAACTTGTTTACTAAGTGTCCAAGTCTCACAGACGTATGTTGCAATGGGAAAGATGCATAAAACAAACATACTTATGTATAAAGCTGGCTTGACTGATCCCAGTTAACTGCTCATAGTTACTGTTATCTGTGAATCTATTTTCGATCATATCTCAATATGATCCAGCCTACAAGTATCTATATTATCCACATCTTTCTCATGTACACAAGAGCACAAGGTTACTGTAATCAAGATATATATGCCACAGTTCCCCTATCTATGGTTCTTTGTATTTGTTATTGTTATTGTACTTGGGATTGCATCTCGGCAAGTGTATACCAAGGGTGTAGGCAGGTTGCGAGACACTGATATTTCTACCGCAATTATTCACTGGCAAAGTTTATATTTGTTTCAGCAGTAACCTCCGTGGACAATGTGGATATCTGTGTTGGTTATTAGTGCAATTGTGACCACTGGTAAGTATTGCCAGCATTTTTAACTTGACTAGGATGTTTGTAATCTTTATCACAAGCGGTATAGCGGCATCATAGGTCGCAATCTCTGCTGCTGTGGCACCGGTGTAAAATATATCACCATTTGTGGAGTTTGACACTAGCGTAGACACAAGGCAGACATTATCATTTGTGGAGCTTGAGACTAGTGTAGACACAAGGCAGACATTATCATTTGTGGAGTTTGAGACTAGTGTAGACACAAGGCAGACATTATCATTTGTGGAGTTTGAGACTAGTGTAGACACAAGGCAGACATTATCATTTGTGAAGTTTGAGAGTAGTGTAGACACAAGGCAGACATTATCATTTGTGGAGTTTGACACTAGCGTAGACACAAGACAGACATTATCATATGTGGAATTTGACACTAGTGTAGACACAAGGATGACATTATCATTTGTGGAGTTTGACACTTGTGTAGACATGAGGTAGACATTATCATTTGTGTAATTTGATACTAGTGTGGACACAAGGCAGACATTATCATTTGTGGAGTTTGACACTAGTGTAGACACAAGACAGACATTATCATTTGTGGAGTTTGACACTAGAGTGGGCACAGGGCAGACATTATCATTTGTGGAGTTGGACACTAGAGAAGACACAAGGCAGACATTATAATTTCTTGAATTTGATATTAACGTAGACGCAAGGCAGACATTATCATTTGTGGAGTCTGAAACTAGAATAAACACAAGGCAGACATTATCATTTGTGGAGTCTGACACAAGCCTAGACACAAGGCATACATTATCATTTGTGGAATTTGACACTAGCGTAGACACAAGGCAGACATTATCATTTGTGGAGTTTGACACCAGTGTAGACACAATATAGACATTATGATTTTTTGAGTTTGACACTAGTGTAGACACAAGGCAGACATTATCATGTTTGGAGTGTGACACTAATGTAGACATTTGTGGAGTTTGACACTAGCCTAAACACAAGACAAACATTATCGTTTGTGGAGTTTGACACTAGCCTAAACACAAGGCAGACATTATCATTTGTGGAGTTTGACACTAGCCTAAACCCAAGACAGACATTATCGTTTGTGGAGTTTGACACTAGTATAGACACAAGACAAACATTATATTTGTGGAGTTTGACACTAGCCTAAACACAAGACAGACATTATCATTTGTGGAGTTTGACACTAGCCTAAACACAAGACAGACATTATCATTTGTGGAGTTTGACACTAGCCTAGACACGGGGCAGACATTATCATTTGTGAAGTTTGACACTAGCCTAGACATGAGGCAGACATTATCGTTTGTGGAGTTTCACACTAGCCTAAACACAAGACAGACATTATCATTTGTGGAGTTTGACACTAGCCTAGACATGAGGCAGACATTATCATTTGTGGGGTTTGACACTAGCCTAGACATGAGGCAGACATTATCGTTTGTGGAGTTTGACACTAGCCTAGACATGAGGCAGACATTATCATTTGTGGAGTTTGACACTAGCCTAGACATGAGGCAGACATTATCATTTGTGGAGTTTGACACTAGCCTAGACATGAAGCAGACATTATCATTTGTGGAGTTTGACACTAGCCTAGACATGAGGCAGACATCGTTTGTGGAGTTTGACACTAGCCTAGACACAAGACAAACATTATATTTGTGGAGTTTGACACTAGCCTAGACATGAGGCAGACATTATCATTTGTGGAGTTTGACACTAGCCTAAACACAAGACAAACATTATCATTTGTGGAGTTTGACACTAGCCTAGACATGAGGCAGACATTATCATTTGTGGAGTTTCACACTAGCCTAAACACAAGACAGACATTATCATTTGTGGAGTTTGACACTAGCCTAGACATGAGGCAGACATTATCATTTGTGGAGTTTGACACTAGCCTAAACACAAGACAGACATTATCATTTGTGGAGTTTGACACTAGCCTAAACACAAGACAGACATTATCATTTGTGGAGTTTGACACTAGCCTAGACATGAGGCAGACATTATCGTTTGTGGAGTTTGACACTAGCCTAAACACAAGACAGACATTATCATTTGTGGAGTTTGACACTAGCCTAGACATGAGGCAGACATTATCGTTTGTGGAGTTTGACACTAGCCTAAACACAAGACAGACATTATCATTTGTGGAGTTTGACACTAGCCTAAACACAAGACAGACATTATATTTGTGGAGATTGACACTAGTATAGACACAAGACAGACATTATCATTTGTGGAGTTTGACACTATTCTAGACATGAGGCAGACATTATCGTTTGTGGAGTTTGACACTAGCCTAGACACAAGACAAACATTATATTTGTGGAGTTTGACACTAGTATAGACACAAGACAGACATTATCATTTGTGGAGTTTGACACTAGCCTAAACACAAGACAGACATTATCATTTGTGGAGTTTGACACTAGCCTAAACACAAGACAAACATTATATTTGTGGAGATTGACACTAGTATAGACACAAGATAGACATTATCATTTGTGGAGTTTGACACTAGCCTAAACACAAGACAGACATTATCATTTGTGGAGTTTGACACTAGCCAAGACACAAGACAAACATTATATTTGTGGAGATTGACACTAGTATAGACACAAGATAGACATTATCATTTGTGGAGTTTGACACTAGCCTAGACATGAGGCAGACATTATCGTTTGTGGAGTTTGACACTAGCCTAGACACAAGACAAACATTATATTTGGGGAGTTTGACACTAGCCTAGACACAAGACAAACATTATATTTGTGGAAATTGACACTAGAATAGACACAAGACAGACATTATCATTTGTGGAGTTTGACACTAGCCTATACACAAGACAAACATTATATTTGTGGAAATTGACACTAGTATAGACACAAGACAGACATTATCATTTGTGGAATTTGACACTATTCTAGACATGAGGCAGACATTATCTTTTGTGGAGTTTGACACTAGCCTAGACACAAGACAAACATTATATTTGTGGAGATTGACACTAGTATAGACACAAGACAGACATTATCATTTGTGGAATTTGACACTATTCTAGACATGAGGCAGACATTATCGTTTGTGGAGTTTGACTCTAGCGTAGACACGAGGCAGACATTTGTGGAGTTTGACACTAGCCTAGACACAAGGCAGACATTATCATTTGTGGAGTTTGACACTATTCTAGACATGAGGCAGACATTATCGTTTGTGGAATTTGACACTAGCGTAGACACGAGGCATACATTTGTGGAGTTTGACACTAGCGTAGAAACGAGGCAGACATTTGTGGAGTTTGAATGAGTTGAGACACAGCACTCTGGATATTCCCATACATGCTCTGTCCTCATCTGCAATAGCCAGCGAAAAGTCCCAGTACCAATAGCACCAGTCTGATTTCCTCTGACATTTGAGTGTCGACCAGATTCTCTGGTCACTTCCTCTAGCACCAATCTTCCCATGCCGTGATGATCTATCCATTGTTCTGCACTCTACTACACCGGGTCTTCGACCACATCTGCACTATCATGCACTAGTACCCCACCAAATGGTGCAGACCTGGCCATTTGTTGAGTTTGAAACTAGTGTAGAGGTAGACACAAGGCAGACATATTCATATATTGGACTCACAGATTGATGCACCTTAAACTTCGTACCAGGAAATGTTTTGCGAAGTGAAGGCGGTCGTCACGATCCTGACGACATCACATACTGTGTGCCGATATGTCTATAAAATTATGCGTCTGACACCATGTGATAAATGGGCGTAAAAGTGCCCTTTGCTACTTACTAAACATAAGACAGACATTGTCATTTGAGCAGTTTGAGACTAAAGCCGACACAAGGCATACATTCTACTCCTACTTCTCATCATCATCATCATCTTCGTCCTCTTCTTCTCATTATCCCCGTATTCATGTCTTCTGCTCCTTGTTTTCTGCATCGTCGTCGTCGTTGTCCACGTTCCAAGAGCTCTAGCTTCATATTTCAATATTTATTTTTTCATTCATTCATTCATTCATATTCATTCATTCATTCATTCATTCATTCATTCATTAGCATGCCCTTTGCAGAACCTCGCTCCCATAGCAAACCTTCCAGCAAACCTCTCCATCATAAGCAAGATGTCCCGCGTCCGATACACCCATCTGGAGATCATCCGCCACATCTTGCACTCATCTTCTCTTTGGCTTTCCTCTTCCTCTCTTCCCAGCCATATACCCCTCCATTATTGTTTTCTCCAAATTTTAGTGACGTTTCAAGTGACCAAAATATTTCAATTTTCATTGTTTTATCGTCTTTAATAGCCAACCTTCATCAATATTCAGCTCTTGAAGTACGGATGCATTTATTCTTTTCTGTATCCAAGATATTCTTAGAACTCGTCTATAACATTTATATTCATGGGCATTTATGCGCTGTTCAGCTTGTTTAGTTGCTTGCTTGCTTGTGTTCGCTGGCTATGAACTCCAGCGTGAAGTCCTGTATATCGAATGAAGACATCCTGTTGTCCTTCATCAGTGTGATGTCATACCGGACCTGAGGTTTGCGTGAGTATCCGTTGTCCCATGTCTGGCTTATTGGTGTGCAGACTGGTGGTTCCTCGCCGTGCAGGCAGACACTCTCCGACTTCGAAGGAATCAACGATCCTACTGACTTTAGCCAGGACCTCAAAGGGACCTGTTGCCCATGACGCTCGGCGAGGACGCGTCAATAGGTCTTGGCCAGTATAGAACCCAGTCCTGGTGCCTTGGAAACACCTCTGCGTCCTACTTGTTTAGTAAGTGTCCAGGTCTCACAGGCGTATGTTGCAATGGGAAAGATGCATGCCCTTAAAAATCTGATGTTTGTAGTATCTATTGTACTGTATCTATTTCTACCTCACCTCGACACCGCAAGGTACAAAAGGAACAAGATGAGATGAGATGAGATGATGAGATGATTGTACTGTGAAGAAATCTTCTGTTCGTTAAACGTGTTGTCTCGTACCTCAGAGTTTAATTCTCAGTGTGATTCTGTGTGGTCTGAACTGGTGCCCAACCTCGTGCTAGTGGGGGTGGTTCTATAGGATGTGCCATAGGGTTTGTAGGCCTTTCTCGCATGTGCATTCTGGATTGTAACAAATTGGAGTAACAGGTGTGCGCGCATTCAACTGCGGTGCATAGTCAATCGTTGGCTCATGGCTCGAAGCGGAACTGAAAAACTAAATACCTAGTTAAGTTAGTTGCATATCCTTTTACAGGAAGTAGCAGTCAACGCCAGCATTGTTTGGCTGTTTGTGATCTCTTGGCAAGTTTACGTTCAGTAGTTTGCCAGTAGTGATTTCTGAACGACTGACACTCATACCATTTGAATAAACAACCAACGCATTAGCTTTCGGCGCTAACAGAAAGCAAGTACAGGAAGGCCCCGGTTAACTTCGGGGTTACGTTCTTGGAAAACGCGACTTTATGTGAAACGACGTATAGCGAAACAATATTTCCCACAGAATTAAATTAAATACAGTGTATTATGTAATGTTTAGTTTGATGGTTGTTGATATATATTGGCTAAACAGAGGTGGGTTGGAGGGCGGGTGATAGAGTTATTGGAACGTAGAGACATTAAAACCACGACTCGCTCCAAAACTATCGTCAGCACTACTAGTACTACTCCCACCCGCTTTTGTAGCTAGATTTTCATGGAGAGACTTTGCTTTCTTTTGGATAGCGTCTTACTCCCAGACATAATCCGTTGCTTCTGGTCTTCAATCCAGACGGCCAATAGTGCTTCCATGTTCTCCATAACGGTACTTCTGGTACGAGTGATCATGGAAGCACTGAAAGTGGTTACGTTTTTAGCACCCTCTTTGATTTTGTCAGCACCTGCACGAATTGTCCTTACCATGGTTAGAGGTAAACCATGGACTTTACCGATATCAACAGCCCGATCGCCAGCCTCAAAAAGACGTAACACATCTAACATCACCTCAGGTTTCCTAGTTCTCTTACAACCAGACGCACTATCAGAACTTACTGTGCGCTTTAAGTTATGCTTGATTACACGATAAAATCATGCGTAAAATGTAAAACGGCGACGTTAATGCAGCATAGCAACACCGGTGACGATGTTATGGCGGAACGTAGCGATGTAAAGTGAAGCTATGTCCCATTGTGACAACGTCGTTATAGCGAAACGATGTAAACCGAAGCGATGTATAGCGGGGCCTTTCCGGTAGTACCGTCTACTGTCATACGGTAGCTCGGTCATATCTAAGACCTGACACCTGATTGTAGTAACCATTCAGTTTATTACACGGTGTTTTATAAACCAATGCCATCTGTTGCCTTTTTCTGGACTAGTATATGGCCAGCTGAGGATTTACTCCCGACAGTTTGCCGAGAATCTGAACGTGACGTGTGAATACAAGAGCGATACCAGCTACAATGTTTCTTACGCTGTCAGTCTTGTCATCTCCAAGTGAGCATTGTCCTTTGTTTGTCTGAGTTGATTTACTTTCAAAAAGTGTGTATCTCATTGTTCCATATCTAGATGTTAGCTGAAATGCACCTCTTAAGACTATAAAACACACATACACACACGCACGCACCCATACACAAACACACACACACACACACACACACACACACATATCTATAATTATATATATATAGTATTATATATTATATATTATATATATATATATATATAGTATATATATATATATATATATATAATAGATATATATATAATGCAGCTGTAGACGTTGTGAATGTGTGTGTAGATGCTGTGAATGTTGGTGTAGACGTTGTGAATGTTGGTGTAGATGCTGTGAATGTTGGTGTAGACGTTGTGAATGTTGGTGTAGATGCTGTGAATGTTGGTGTAGACGTTGTGAATGTTGTGTGTAGACGTTGTGAATGCAGTATTGGATTCTATGAATGCTGCTGTAAACGCTGCCAATGCAAATGCAGACGATGTGAGTGGAGCTTTAGACGATGTGAGTGGAGCTTTAGACGATGTGAGTGGAGCTTTAGACGATGTGAGTGGAGCTTTAGACGATGTGAGTGGAGCTTTAGACGATGTGAGTGGAGCTTTAGACGATGTGAGTGGAGCTTTAGACGATGTGAGTGGAGCTTTAGACGATGTGAGTGGAGCTTTAGACGATGTGAGTGGAGCTTTAGACGATGTGAGTGGAGCTTTAGACGATGTGAGTGGAGCTTTAGACGATGTGAGTGAGCTTTAGACGATGTGAGTGGAGCTTTAGACGATGTGAGTGGAGCTTTAGACGATGTGAGGTGGAGCTTTAGGACGATGTGAGTGGAGCTTTAGACGATGTGAGTGGAGCTTTAGACGATGTGAGTGGAGCTTTAGACGATGTGAGTGGAGCTTTAGACGATGTGAGTGGAGCTTTAGACGATGTGAATAGAGCTTTAGACGATGTGAGTGGAGCTTTAGACGATGTGAGTGGAGTTTTAGACGATGTGAGTGGAGCTTTAGACGATGTGAGTGGAGCTTTAGACGATGTGAATGCCCATGAGATATTATTAGCGATGTGAATGTGATTGTGAATTATGAGAATGCAGCTGTGGACGATGTAATTGGAGCTGTGGTCAATACGAGTGGAACTGTGGACGATGTGAAGGAAGTCATGGAAGATATTTACAATTGAAGGAGCATTTGGAAATGATTGCTCCCATAGTTTCAGTGGAAGTCAGCTGGCAACAGGCAAAAGCATAGAACCTAAAGAAAACACTGAAAGCATAGAAAACATTGAAAGCTCAGAAGACATAGAAAATACAGAAGACACCGAAAACATAGAAGACAAGAAAGCATAGAAAGCACAAATAACATAGACTGCACAGAAAATAGAGAAAGCACATAAAACATAGAACAGATTGAAGGTCGCATGTGCACCAATAGAAACTTTTGAGATCTATCGTCAGTTATGAACATTTAACAGCAGGTTGGTGTGTACCATTCCACAGCTCAGACAAGCAACCTACATTAGAACTTACATCTATATACACTTATCTATATTTATTTATCTATAGACATTTATCTATATACATTATCTATATCGTCTTCTTTTTTTGCATATCCTTTACAGGACGTTTGCAGTCAACACCGGTAGCTTTTGCTGTTTTTGAAAAGTTGTTGCAAGTTTTACGTTCAGTAGTTTGCCATTGCTTTCTGAACGACCGGCACCCATACCATTTCGTAAAAAACCAGCGCAACACGGTCTGCTACAAAATCGCGCGTATATGTGTTTCGAACGCGGGTATGCGGGATCACGAAACGCGCCCGTAATACCTTCGCCTGGAAGATCGGCAATATTCATGCGAAAGACAAAGGGAAACCACCGCTTAATTTTTCAAAGAAATGTAATCATACGCGGATGGCCAAATTGTTCTTTCCCTTTGTGACACAAGGATAGGAGAGAATGCTTCATCTTTCTAAAAGTCTATGTATCTTATATATTAGCCAAGCCTTTTTATTTCCCCCTATTTTCTATTTATATTGAATTGCACAGAATGTTGAACAGTCTCGAATATATGGGATGTTGATTATGAATAGCTCCAAATTTTATAAAGGTCTAGGAGATTGCCGGCTCTGTGGAGCAGGAGCTACGAATTCAATTCGTTATCCCGCATACCACGTTCGACAGACAAGCTGAGGGCGATTTGGAAGCAGACCACCTTGCGTTGTTTTCCATACAATGGTATAAATGCTGGTGGTTCAGAAAGCAATGTCAAACTACTGAACGCAAACTTGCCCAGGAATAACAAACAGTCTAAAAATGCTGAAACCAGTGTATAATGTATTAAACAAATGGAAGACTAACTGATATACAACATACAGATATACAATACAAACCAGTATTCTCATGAAATGTTTAACAAAATTGGTACACTATTACACCATAAATAAATCTATCAACATTGCAATAAGGCATAGGACTGAAATAATTTGTAGATCCTAGTAATGTAAATGTAGAACGGGTGTTAATTCAGAACAAGTTAGTGCTGGGTGTATTTAACCAAATTGTATCACTTGATGCTTCTGCTTAAGTTGTAGAATAGATGACCATCCTCACGTGGAGTTGATTCACATCTAACCTGAGAACTATAAGTAAGTCGTGATGAATATTCTTGCCCTATCATTGGCAACCGTGGATGGTTTCTGGCACTTCTGACATGCTCTTTATACCAACCTCGAGTGGTTTCTGGCACTTCTGACATGCTCTTTATACCAACCTCGAGTGGTTTCTGGCACTTCTGACATGCTCTTTATACCAACCTCGAGTGGTTTCTGGCACTTCTGACATGCTCTTTATACCAACCTCGAGTGGTTTCTGGCACTTCTGACATGCTCTTTATACCAACCTCGACATAATGACGGAAACCTTGGGTGCTTTCTAGCCTTTCCTGGCATGTTGTTTATACCATATAATTCACCAGCTGGCAGTCAGGGTTTGTGACTGGCCATTCCTGGTTTTTCATTCATACAGATGCTAATGAATAAACCATGGAAGGTCTTTGGCATTTTTGGAAATTGTGGTTTTCCCAACAGAACCCCAACACAAAAGAATAACACATTTATTTGTTATCAAATCGAGCAAGCTCGGGATTATACAAGGTAATGTCTTGTCTAAGGACAAATAGTCTCCGTGGGGACATTTTTAGTCTATTTCATTGTCGCGCTGGTATGTGGAGCTTGGTAACTTCATCAGGTCTTCTCTCCATGAACACTCGGCTACTCGGTCTCCTGTAAGATTAACTTTAGAAGTTCTGAGCGACGCATCCTTTGACTGTCGAAAGTAAGGTCTCGTTGAGTTGTCTACAATGTCTTCTTCTACATCATGACCAAGTTTCTTGTATTTAAGGCTCTGTCTTTCCTTGATATTCAAATGTCAGATGTTCCAACATTTCCTCGTAATTTAGTTTATTATCCACATTGTAAGGCTAACCTGTGGTCCTTGGAGTATATGAATGGTGACGTAACCACTTAAACTCCAACAATTGATGTGCTGCACCTTCATTCAAAACAGTTGTACGTGCCAGGGCTAGGCGGTAATATTCTGCGCGTAATTTTTTACAGTCTGAACATTTGGTCATTCCTTTACACCCCTCAATGTCTTTCAGTTTTTCTTGCGATAATACCATTGAAAGCGCTGCCCAGTTTGCAATACAGATAATTAAGGAGAGGCTTTATTTCGGGTTTCTGGGGAAAATGCAAAGAATACAATGGACAGACAGAACAACCATTGATTAAGTCGTACAAGAAACAAATGAAAATCGTACACTGACTGGAGAAATTAAAGGCAGACAGTCTATAATTTTCTGACACGCTATGAGAAGAAATACATTGGATAACTTGGTGACAACTGGCAAGATCGAGGGGAAGGGAACAGGGGAAGGCACAGAAGTAAATATCTGGATAGCTTGGCCACGTGGTATGGGCGAGACAAGAACACAGAACTGATTTACGACTCTGATGATCGTGTGAGATGGCGAAACATGACTGCCCACGCTTATCGGCATGACACATGATGATTGTTTCGGGATGATAGACAGCGGTCACTTACCACGTGGGGTCAGCATTGGAAGGACCGAGGCGAAACTTTCCTACGTCAGCCAAATGATCGTCAAATTGCTCAGACTTCCTTTGTCCAACATTTATGGTGGACTGACACAGTGGAATAGTCCTGCTTGAAAAACAGAGAGGGCAGCAAACAGTAGCAGATTTTGCCCAGAGGTCAAGAAATTAAATAGAAATCGCCGAATAGAATGTAGCACGACAATGAACTATAGACTATTTTTGTAAGCTGAATGAAGGTAGCCAAAGTGCAAGTATGGGAGTCTTTTATGCCCGAGGTGTCATGTAGACACATATCTACATACATTTTGACATCTGCATGGATGGATGAATGGACAGTCTGTATGTCAATTTAGCTCTAAAGTCACAACACAGGTCTTATACGGATAAAGGGATGAAATGATGGATGGACGATATCGACAGACAGAGTGACAGAGAGGACAGACAGACAGACAGACAGACAGACAGACAGACAGACAGACAGACAGACAGACAGGCAGGCAGGCAGGCAGACAGACAGGCAGGCAGGCAGGCAGGCAGGCAGGCAGGCAGGCAGGCAGGCAACTGATAAATATAAGATAGAGAGCAAGTATCAACACATCATAAGCATACAATTTCCAATTCAGGTCTATTGACGGCCACGATCAGGTTCTAGCATCCATCAACAGTTTCAAGACAATTGTTAACCATGTCGATGGAAAAGTCATAGGAAGTCTGAATGGCTCTTATGTAAGTACATTTCACTAAGGAATGAGCCCAGATAGATCGGTATACTATGCGAATATGTCATAGCTCCACCGCAAGATTTACTACCAGCTATCCATAAGACCAATTTCGCAATTACAGCTAGTGCTCGACTTACGACCACGATCGGTTCCGACAGACCGGTCGTAACACGATTTGGTCGTAAGTTGAGTACGCTATGTGTACAGTAATGTGAAGTGATGTTATAAAAATATTTAAGTTAAATTATATCATAAATTTCTTTTATTATTATTACAAATCATAATTTTCGATGTTCATTTTGTGCCATTTGTATCGTATCATCTCTACACCATTTTGTTTCTTATTTTTACATCGTCAGGTTTAAGAAAAACACTGCATTAACTGTACATTTACAACTGGTTTAATATTTGCAAAACATACAAAATACAGGTGTGGAAAATACTATAGGAATCATTTTCCCAATCGCAAAACACATAAAATTGTCATTAACATCAAAATATATAAACATGTACGAAACATTTTATTGGCCACTGGTGCTAGGCTGCAGATCATTAATGTCGTGATCTAAGACAGCAGTTGAGGGTACCGGAGTTGGTTTTTTCAGCTTTGTCTGAATTGTATGTTTCTTTTGTTTTCATCATAAATTTCACGATACGGTCGAAACACAACGTGCGCCATTCCTTCAATCCTTGCAAATCGTTCGGTGTTTGGGTCCATTGCTTCGAAATGTATAAGAAGTTTATTCAGTAAAGATAAACCTTCTGATATTCCCTTAGTGGTGAACTTTCTTGCTGGCTCATCCTTTTTTTTTCTTGGCTTCTCTTCTTTCTTCTTCCGCCACTCTTTCTTCTTCCAGTTCGATTAACTCGTCATTTGTAAGTTCTCCGGATTCTTTGTCTAGCAACTCTTCGACATCTTCAGTTTCACACTTCAAAGAAAACGTAAGTATGAACATTTCTTCCAATTTTCATTTACTCTTCATTACTTTCATTTTTTTTCCATCTTGTTATTCTTTTCGTCCTGTCGTCACGTTTTAATGTAGTCACAGGAGATCTCCTTGACTATATGTCGTGTTTTATCAATGTGTTTGTTTGCTGATGAAGGCTAATCGCCGCAACGTCCTGTATATGTCATAATTCTGTTATGTAAAGCTGCACTATTTTGTGTCATTTTATATTGTTTACCAGATCTGAACATCGTGGACCTAGGAGAAGACAAAGACTGACATTCTACAAGATCTGAACATCGTAGACCTAGGAGAAGACAAAGACTGACATTCTACTAGATCTGAACATTGTGGACCTAGGAGAAGACAAAGACTGACATTCTACTAGATCTGAACATTGTGGACCTAGGAGAAGACAAAGACTGACATTCTACTAGATCTGAACATCGTGGACCTAGGAGAAGACAAAGACTGACATTCTACTAGATCTGAACATTGTGGACCTAGGAGAAGACAAAGACTGACATTCTACTAGATCTGAACATTGTGGACCTAGGAGAAGACAAAGACTGACATTCTACTAGATCTGATCATTGTGGACCTAGGAGAAGACAAAGACTGACATTCTACTAGATCTGAACATTGTGGACCTAGGAGAAGACAAAGACTGACATTCTACTAGATCTGAACAATGTGGACCTAGGAGAAGACAAAGACTGACATTCTACTAGATCTGAACATCGTGGACCGAGGAGAAGACAAAGACTGACATTCTACTAGATCTGAACATCGTGGACCTAGGAGAAGACGACGACTGACATTCTACAAGATCTGAACATCGTGGACCTAGGAGAAGACAAAGACTGACATTCTACTAGATCTGAACATCGTGGACCTAGGAGAAGACAAAGACTGACATTCTACTAGATCTGAACATCGTGGACCGAGGAGAAGACAAAGACTGACATTCTACAAGATTTGAAAATCGTGGACCGAGGAGAAGACAAAGACTGACATTCTACAAGATTTGAAAATCGTGGACAGAGGAGAAGACAAAGACTGACATTCTACAAGATTTGAAAATCGTGGACAGAGGAGAAGACAAAGACTGACATTCTACTAGATCTGCACATCGTGGACCTAGGAGAAGACAAAGACTGACATTCTTCTAGATCTGAACATCGTGGACCTAGGAGAAGACAAAGACTGACATTCTTCTAGATCTGAACATCGTGGACCTAGGAGAAGACAAAGACTGACATTCTTCTAGATCTGAACATCGTGGACCTAGGAGAAGACAAAGACTGACATTCTACTAGATCTGAACATCGTGGACCTAGGAGAAGACAAAGACTGACATTCTTCTAGATCTGCACATCGTGGACCTAGGAGAAGACAAAGACTAACATTCTACTAGATCTCAATATGGGACAAAACTGGTTCGCAAATAGAACAATTTGACCATATTTAACGCCACAGCGGTTCAGACAGAACAGTGGTGGAAGACATGGTTCATGGAAGAAGAGGCGGGGATTGACCAGCACGAAGATGGACACATACTGATGCAGACACGTTGGGCGTGGAAATGCGCGAACAGGAAAACTGTCAAAGGGCAGAGGCATGTTTCAGCACAACGGTATGAGAAC
This sequence comes from Cepaea nemoralis, assembly GCA_014155875.1. Classification (NCBI taxonomy): domain Eukaryota; kingdom Metazoa; phylum Mollusca; class Gastropoda; order Stylommatophora; family Helicidae; genus Cepaea; species Cepaea nemoralis. Next base: position 420,016 of record JACEFZ010024093.1, on the reverse strand, counting down.
GACGGTCTGCTACATGACGATGGAGGTGATGATCCTGAAGACATGGTTCCGTCGCCCTGTTACTGAGTGCGTGCGTGGCACGACACTGTGAGCTGTGAAATTCGTGTGGAATACTTTTACATCTGTCCGCTGTTGTTTGTAGCGTTAACTGCATGTTCGGAACGATTGTGGCCGACTGTTGCTGAATTGACTGATTTGCCTCTTCGGTTCACGAGTGCATTGTTCAGGAGACCCCTGGGAGTTATCACTGGATCCACAGAGTTCGTGCTTTGTGAGATGCTTTCGGCGGGTCACGCTGCGAAAAGAGACCGAGCCATGTGGGATAAAACCCGGGTCAATGAAGTCTTTCTAGTGACTGCCGATTCCATCGACAATGAACTGTATTTTTTCGTGGAGGACTGTTGTGTTGGCATTCTGGCGGCGGCATTATGCACAGTGTATCTATTGGCTTTCCGAAACTCCAGACTGTTCCACTTTTCACATTGGGCAGTGATGAGCATTTTGTGTGAAATTCGCTGGTAAAGGAACGGAGCGTAATGGTGACGACCCGTTGCCGTGAAGTTGGAACTGCGACTACTGGTGTATGCAGGAAGAGTGCTGCAGTATTAATTTGGAGCAAATACAAATACTTGGACACCTGCATACCATTGGATGGAAGATAAATCTCAGAGATGAAAGAGCTTAACAGGATATGCAAAATGTTCTGAATGTATGGTTCTAACAAAGTCACCTGACTCTACGAGACATTCTTCCGACAATGCATGAAGATAAACTGTAATGCTATAGAGACGACAGAACACTGGCACAAACCGCAAAACAGACTTTAACCACAAGAAATTCCGCACTTCCCAGTGCTCGACCACAACTGTAGCCCTTCAGAGGCCAGCCGCCTGTTAACTCTGTTTTCGAGTTAATACCAAAGCGTTGTTTCACCTACCAAAACTAACTGTCCTCCGCAGGGTCCTGACAATACAAGTACGTGTTTCATAAGCGGCTATCTCGCACCCTGTCCTTCACGAGTCTTTCTCAAGAGCATTAAGTACACATGCTGCGTAAGATACCAACTGACGTGATACTGTAACCGAAATCAGCGTAGAAATATCTAAGATAGACTTATACGTCAAAAAACGTTCTACTTCCATTTGGCCACCTTGGGACGTTTCATGTCTGCCCATGTTTGCCAACATTAACACTACCCAAAACTATTAGCTAATTAAACGTGGTATATAAACACTTTACTCTGCAATCGGTAATCGACGGTGAAATCTAATTATTAAACACAACTATGATATCTATAAGTATCATCATGTATTTAACTGACCAGTATTTTAATGCGGTCTCCGTGGCAAAGAGCTTACGGACGCGGCTTCATAAGCCCGCTTACCCGCGTTCGAAACAAAACTGCGACTGATTCGGCAGCAGACCGCGTTGCGCTGGGTTTTAACGAGTTGGTTTGGGAGCCGGTCGTTCAGAAAGCAATGGCAAACCACTGAACGTAAAACTTGCCAAGAAATCAGTAAAATGCTGGTGTTGACAGCGATGTCCTGTAAAAATGATATATAAAAAAACAAAACAAAAATACAATCTTTTAATTATCTAAACTATTCCTATGATTGTAAACTTTCCCAAGGCCACGTGAAGAGCAATTTCATTTTCGTCTTTTGTTCTCTAGTTTTGTTGAACCAGTGAGTTCACCCGCTATCATTAAAAAAACAAAATTGTAAATCACGTGCGGGGGTGAACTGTCAGACGAAATGTACGCTCATAATCCGTGAATACCGTAGTACTCTGAGTGTTTACTCTTATGCCAACAACTGCCGTAATCTATCTATATTTTTAGTTTGTGTGTGTGTGTGATCATGATTTTTCAGCTGCTGTTGATGTACTAGGCAAGTACTACGCTCAGTAGTTTGTCATTGCTTTGTGAGCGACCGCCTCACATACCCAGTAAATTACCAACGCGGCAAAAACCACTACCGATTCTCGCACAGGTTACGTTACTCACGAGAATATATGGAATAACGGAGAAAGACGCTAACACCTAGGCCAGGGAGACCGGCAGATTGTGTTTGCCTTAATTATATTATCCATCTAACTATATTCTGCCGGTCTCCGTGGCGAAGCCGTTACGGACGCGGTTCGTAATTCCGCTTACCTGCGTTCGAAACACAGCTGCGACTGATTTGGCAGCAGACCGTGTTGCGCTGGGTTTTAACGTGTTGGTATGTGTCGTAAGTAATCCTTTATTACTTTAGTGTCGTCCCTGGAGTGAGGGGAATCAACACCCACAATTTTTTAACCCAATATTATTGTCCTAGAGAAACCACCAGAATCCGTCCACAAAACTCCCTCAGTCTGTAGACACCTCTTTCTTACTCTCACTAACCCCTGGATCATGCCCCCTCTCATTCTTCCCCAACACAACATACTCAACAACTCTAGCTCTAACATATAAATACAACAATTAATTTATTAAAACAAAGAGTATGTGTGTGAGAGGTGTGCTTGTGTGTAATGTGTAGAATGTGTGTGGAATATTCTAATGTGTATGTAGAATCAGACCAGTGAATCAGGAGTAAAGTCTGTTACATCACTGTGCTGAGCACATAACAGCACCATGTATTCCGGACAGTGAACCTCACCCAGAAGATGTTTCTCCGTCCACGTGACGACTTTCTCCGATAACGCTCGAACAAACAGGATGCTGGTCATCAGTTAGACACTGTTCGATCTTGGTCTTCGCTCTAACAAACACGGTGAAGTTACTCTGTTAAATAATGTTTGTTGAACAGAGAATCTTTCAATTAACTGAAATGTCACTTGGGAAAATCTACTGTTCACAAGTCTCTGATTATAAGATTTTCCCCCTCTTTAACAAACAACCTATTAATGTTTCTAGGTAGATATATATATATATATATATATATATATATATATATATATATATATATATATATATATATATATATATATATATATATATATATATATATATATATATATATATGTCCTTGGTATATGAGTTATGAATCTTCGGTGATGAAGCTTATCACTTAGTAAACACAACACTTATGTTCATCAAGTCCGGCTCAGCAGAAGCCAGGTTTCTGCAGACCAACTAGGTTCTGAGCCCCGTGTAAAAGCCTCTCAGTAACCTCTGTCTTCATTCCGTGAGCCATCATTGTATAAAACTTTGAAACTGCTTCTTCGTAATAAATCATCTCACACTCAAGTGGAACCTGTAGAGTAGGGAACATCATGGTGAGAGCAACTCAATCCTGACCTTAATTAGGTGAGTGTAGGCCAATAGCAGCACTCAGATCTATAACAGAGATCCGATCTCTGTCATACGGCCAAATAGCTCATCACATTGGTCTTAGACATGGCAACACCAGGAAAGAATAAAGGAACGGGCAGAAACCCAGCAGATGCCCTACTGGAAGATCCTACCTTTTCACATTCCCTTCCTCCCTCCCAACCATTCTCAATCTCTCTAATTATTATCCCACTACATTGTCCGCAACTCCCTGAGTAAAATGATATACCACACAAGCTAGTTAAAACCATAAATAGGACACTAGTGCCGACGCTCCTATAATACTGTCTAGCACCGCACTTATAGAACATTCTATCACCGCACCTATAATACATTCTATCACCGCACAGTACTGTACTCTATTCCTAATCATACTCTAAGTTAGATATGATTAATAGAATACCATATGCCTATTCCGGTTGATGATTGAGACTATGCAATCACAGACTGGATCTATGTCCGCCGATACATTATCAACACTTTGACACTATAGTCTCTTTCAATTAACACAACTCGGAATACTGCGCCGATCTTTAACACTTCAGAATTTTTGGTCGACTCCTCCAACTTGTTTACCTCAACTGGTTTTATATCGGGGCTTGAGTGACGTCACCAAATTGTCTAGACGCAGAGGCGTCGAGAAGTTGTTTTTCTCTTTATTTTTCCCAACTCAATGTGGACATCTGGCTGGTGTCCCCTTTCATCTGGGAAATTGTCTCCTGTCTGTGATCTAGAGAACCTTCTCCACATCACAAGACTCCATCCGACGTCTGGCCAGACATTCCGTCTATCACTTCAAAGGCTGACTCCCGCCTTGTAGACGGATGGCGCCATTGTACGTTTCTCGAACAACCCACATCATACAGAAATGCCGACCGTGTGCCGACAATTTTCGCGACGTATTTTGTTCCTCAGTCTATACAACATCAAAGAGTTGCCTGTTTTTTTTGCAGACGAATGTCGGGTCTTGTTTTTCATCGATCGAAACTATCAAGTTTTTCCGCGACAGTATGGGAGCCGGTCGTTCAGAAAGCAATGGCAAACTACTGAACGTAAACTTGCCAAGACGTCAACAACAACAGTAAAATGCTGGTCTTGATAGTGATGTCCTGTAAATAGGATTTGAAAAAAAACACAGTATTTTATGTGTTATATTTGATATAACCGTAATATCGGACTGTGACTATAATATACACCGAAGAACACTGTATGTAATAAAATCGTGTCATTTGTGGTTAGATCAGGCAATTTATATAGAACCAGTTTTAACTTGTTACTGTGAATACTGGACAAGCTGTTTAAAAAAAAAAACCACCTCCTTTGAGGCCTCAGAGATGAGGTTTTACAGAATAATGCCTAAAATTCCGCCGAAAGCCAAAATTAGCCATCTCAATGTTTCGAGAGAGGATAAACACAAGGACAGCTTGTCACTAACATCAGAAAGAGGCAGTCGCAATTTGTGGATTCAATTACGAGAAGAGAAATCCTGCAACATCTGGAAAGATTTGTGGCCAGAGATTTAGAGAAAGACACCGAGTGAAGGTTCTTCACAGCCTTTTGTCAATCACAGAGAGGTATCGTTTCTGTTGAAAATCGAAGGATGTGGAGAAGCATGATCGCCCACTCTATCTAGCAAGGCATGTGATGACAATACTACTGCATGCATATAAACCAAGGACATTGAATAGTGACGTTAGAGGGAAACAAGGGGCCACATACCATATTAATAGTAGTAATTGTAGTAGCTAGTTACCTGGCAGGCTGAGAATCCCATGGACGGCTAAGAAAAGCATCAGTGTTGTGCTAGAGGCAAACTGGCAAAGATGGATGATTTTCCACATCAGACAAACGTCATCTGTGGGTCACGTTGGGTCAAGATGGTCTGGGGACGGTTATGATTGGCCAGAGCGACTGAATGACCTGGCTAATGAAGACACCTTTTAGGGGGTGTGTCTAATTTGGTCGTGCCGCGAAGTAAACTGGTTCCTTTAGCGAGACGCCAACATTAATTGGAGGCAGCGAGGTGTGACCAGTATAGCTTTCAATTTGTGTGTCCTCTTCCTGGCTTGTTTTCAGTACAACTATGAGTTTCAAGCAGTACACGGGAATGTGTTTATAGAGAAAGTTACAACAGTCGGGAATATATTAGGGTCAAGAGACAAAGGTCATCAGTGGGAGACAATTATGTATTTGTTAGCAGAACTGAACATATGACGTTAACCGATGGACATCACCTACAACATAGAGGACCGGCATATTTGGAGAAAAATTATAGCTAATGCACTCGACATGGCACATAATGCTAACTCAAATAAAACTATCAATGTATTAAATAAGTATTTTTCATTCAGCATTTGGAGATTAGCATGGTCTTAAACATCCGGTGTGCTGATGCCGAGGTAGCGAGTTTAACCTCTACACCGGTCAGTTGGACTAAAATGTTGACTTCTCGTCCTTGACTTGGGGGTGTAAATTACAAGTACCTCTGCAGTCGGAGTGAGTTCGCCTGATGGCAAGAGACACTGGTAACAGGGAAAACTAATCCACACGTAAAAATCAGTCTAGTGCACTAGAAGTAACAGGACGTGTATGGACTACTATTGGGTTGAAAACGTGCCAACAATAATAATAATACAGCGTTTAGCTTGAAAATCCACCTTGTAAACTATATTTTCAGAGTGTTGATTCCAATTTGACCATTTATTGGACAAACGCCACTGATCGCTTAATTGGGAACTACTCCTGTACGTTGTATGGCTTGGACCAGAATAATGAGGAACGGGCCATTACTCAGAGATTGTCCGTACAGTTGCAAGGTAATAACGGGTTATGTGGGCAAACGGGGAGATATTTACTTGACAGCACGAAATAATATGGGTATAGAATTTCTGTAGTAGTTCTTGTAGCAACAGGAGTAGCAGTAGTAACTATTGTTTTTATAGCAGCAGCACTGCCATAGGCAAACAAGCTGGTCGTTACGCTCATGGATAATACTTTGTTTACTTGGCACTTGATGATATTATATTGGCACCAAACATTACTTGGGTTGATACCCATGATCTTATACCTCCTGGACGAGGTCATAACCCAGATGAGACTGGTGGGCGCACTTCTGTACCAATGCCTTTCTGCCTGGCGATGCTGTAATCTTCTCACTGCAGCTGTTTCTACTATTGTCTTAAGGTATGTTAAAACTCTTCCACTCTACACAAGTCACCACAGCTAACGATTGGGAACAAACTCAACGTGTTTCGAATAAGGCAACACAGGTGCAGGTTTATCATTATGTTGTCTCCAAATACTGTACAAATTACATAATATTTTACACCACATTTCACTCCAACACAATATTTAGAAACTACAATTCTACACACTCTAACTATTAATGTAGGGGCACATTATTTGGCCGTTCTACAGGAATGAGAGAACCAGGTCCAGCTCCGACCATGGCTCCAGTCCAACTGATTAAAGGTGACATAACGTCCTCTCACGAAGCGTCCCTAGCGCTTTCCACGCTTTTGTGACCACTGCACGTGGCGGGTCACTTTGCACGGTCTCCTCGTATAGACGCCACTTTAACCCAAGCATGCCATGATATTTAACTTTATAAACCGGACAATGGCAAGCACCAGTGGCAGTAACAGCAGCAGCAGCAGCAGCCGCAGCAGCAGCACCAGTAGTAGTAGTAGTAGTAGTAGTAGTAGTAGTAGTAGTAGTAGTAGTAGTAGTAGTAGTAGTAGTAGTAGTAGTAGAAGTAGTAGTAGTAGTAGTAGTAATAGTAGTAGTACTAGTAGTAGTAGTAGTAGTAGTAGTAGTAGTAGTAGTAGTAGTAGTAGTAGTAGTAGTAGTAGTAGTTATTGTTGTTGTTGTTGTTGTTGATGATGTTGTAGATAAGGCAGTGGTTGACGTGTGTGGAAGATAGTAAAGCCACAGCCAGCTTTCAGCAGTTGACACACCTTGAAACAAAACTGCTGACGGACTAAACGAAGTAGCCACACTTCTAGACATGTGTCAAGCTTCAGTGCACAACTTTAGCCATATTGTATGCCATCTGCTCACATTATCTCTAAGGTGGGTACCACTTCATCTGGCAGAAATGACGACATCATCTGAGAGAACTGAAACAGCCACATGTCGATGCCTGTGGAGAACTTCTGCTCGCTTGTACCAGTTAGTTGAAAGAAACTGTTACTGGAGAATAACGTTGGATTCACTACCACAAGCCAGAACTCAAGAGAACAACCTAGAGATGACAACATACCTGGTCACCGAAATGAAGTAAGTTCTGCACTCAACCATCGACACAGAAGATTATATTGGTTCTCCTGTGGGATATCAGAAGAATGACTTTAAAGTTCAGAGAAACAAGACCACCATATATGGTACATAAAGTTCTAGCCAGCAATGATCTCTAGCTGGCAGTCAGATCCAAGCCACATGAACTTCTGAACACAAGTATCTCGTCACAAAACCACAAGGAAGCGGCTGTAATCGCAACCAAAGGAATCATCACTCGGAGGAATCAATGTTGATGGCAATCTCATGGAGATTTGAAACCGACACCAATGGCTACAACGATGGTGTTTTGTTTTTTTGTTTCATAAATATAGAAACAAAATAGTTACGCTTATTACTTGAAGCACCTTCAATCTTCTGAAAATCCAGCAATGCACATTCGGTGCTAGAAAACGGGTTAGACACTTGTCCTGACATCAAAAAGTTGCTATATATATATATATATATATATATATATATATATATACAAAGAAAGAAAGAAATTAGAAAGCTTGGTGACAATTGGTAAGATTGAGGGGTAAAAGAACACGGAGAAGGCAGAGAAGTAAATATCTGGCATGGTCGAGACAAGAATATGAAGCTGATCCACGACACTGGTGATCGTACGAGATGGCGAAACATGACAGCTCAGACTGACCGGCATGGCACATGATGATGATGATGACGAAGTACCACTTGCGGTTACGTATGGTTGTATATGAGAAATATACAGTCACAAGTCATTGCGTTTCATCGCGAAGGTTAAACGTTCTAAATAGGATCATTGATTGATAACTGCCGCCATGTAACCTCTCCCTCCCAACAATACATGTGGTTTTCTGTATCCCATTGCTCAACTGTAGACACGGACCCGGCCATACGTGCAACTCCCAATCACATAGTGGACGGTTTCACGCCATCTTTGATCGTGGAATGTTCTCTCACAAATCTCGCCGTGTACGACACGTCAGAGGTATGGCTACCTGTATTATTGTGATATACTTTTTTTTTTTTTAGCATATCCTTTACAGGACTTAGCTGTCAACACCAGCATCTTTCAGTTGTATGTTGATCTCTTGGCAAGATTACGCTCAGCAGTTTGCCATTGCTTTCTGAGCGGCCGGCTCAGTATCCCGCAAGTCACGAGCGGGGGTCGAACCGCCTCAGCTCTCGCTCCGCTACGAGACTCTGCGTGATAAACGGGATTACAGAGAGAAAGTGTTATAACCACACAGCCAGAGAGACCGGCTGTGATATACTACTATATACTTATGTTTCTACTTCTAAAAACTGAAGGTGCATCACCATGCGTACTACTGCAAACCGTCGTTTTATTTAAGCTTTTATGTTTGAAATAATGTCGTATAGAAGTGGTTCTGTTATGTGTGTGTGTCGTGAAACGTGGCGAACAAATTATGAAGAGCTTCGACATAACGGAGATGTGGCTCCGGAGTTGTATGTTGTGAATACCTTGGACTGACCGAGGAACTAACAACGCAACGAGTGCCTTGAAGAAGTTAATAAAAGTAGAATATTATATACACATATAAGAAGCCGTCTCCGTGGCCAAAGGCTTACGAACGCGGTTTGTGAGCCACTTACTAGGCGTTCGAAACTCAGCTGCAACCGATTTGTGCAGCAGACCGTGTCGCGTTGTGTTATAACGTGTTGGTATGGGAGCCGGTCGTTCAGAAATTGTACCGATTCACTTGTTTAAGAATAATCCCATTACACTGCCGAATAACAGCATTTTGTTGTATGTTATTTTGTTTGGTTTGACTTAAAGAATATTCATTAGATAATATTGTCTCCGTGGCAAAGAGGTTAGGAATGCAGTTCGTCGTTCAGAAAGCAATGGCAACCTACTGAACGTAAACTTGCCAAGAGATCACAAACAGCCAATAACTGTTGGGGTAGACTGCGACGTCCTGTAAAGGATATGCAACTACCTTGTTAATATTGTCTTTCAATGGAGGCACGTGTTTGCAGCGAGGAGCGGTAGACAACTGCGCGGTGGGTCCAAGTAATTATTCGAGCACACAACTGGGTAGCCATGGAAAATGTTGCAGTTGCAACAGGATGTTTTCATTGTTTAGTATATAGCATCATGGATCATGTGTTGCATGTTTTTGCAAAGTGTGCTCACGTTGGGCGCTCAGGCGATTGATCGAAGAACACAAAATATCGAATGATTATTTCATTGGAGCATCTCACCCACGATGCAAATGAAGGAGAAGATCTAATTTTTACAGGGGGATAACAATGTATGTATTATTATCAGCCAGAAACAAAAACATGTTTTATTGGAATGAAAACATATTTCTTCACCTTCAGCCAAGACATTCAAAGTTTCACAATCTGCAGGGAAGGTTATATGTGTGCGTGTGCGAGTGCGTATGTGTGTGAGTGTGTTGTGTGTATGTGTGTGTGTGTGTGTGTGTGTGTGTGTGTAAAACATATCAGTATGTGACTTAGTGACTTACCCTCGTATTTATAAAACAGTGGCATGCCTGTAAATGTAACCACAATATTTTATTTTTTATTTCGTTCGCCAGTTGGAACAAGTGGTATTAGTTGTTACAGTTTGTAGTTACACCTTGTGCATTACCTGATTCAGCATGTTAAATTATGACATGCCTTATTCGCCACTTCAGCTGTTGCAAGTTGAGATTTCCCACAGTGATAACGGATCAAGTCATCTCATCGCAAGTCTGAACGGAACAATTCCAAACACAGTCTCCACGAACATCACAGCTTTCTTGGCGAGTGGGTGGCAGGTCGTCAGCGGCTACTTTAAGGTAAAGGTCACGTGATGCAGTTGACCTACCAGCGCAGTGCACTGTGGGTCTGGTGGCGGGATATGGTATGGCGTTTAATGGTGCCATAACTGTTTATGTAGATCAGTGGTTCTCAACCTTTTTTGGCCCGTGTCCCCTTCACCATATTTTCAGAACGTCATTCCCCCCTTCCTATCAAAAATTTGGCCCGTGCCCCCCCCCCCCTTTTCACCATATTTTCAGAATGTCATCCCCCCCCCCCTCATATTTCCTACCTAAAAATCCCCCACCCCTACACAGTATACGTAAAAATTGAAGGTAAATATGTTAAAACAGGTCTAGACATCCACATAAAACGTGATTTTTGGGTCTACTTACTTTATACACTGAATTTTAGAAGGATGAGACGTGCATAACTGTAAAGTATGAAGGGAAAAGCACTATCCAGTAATCGGTTCTTGTATTAACGTGATCTTGAAATGATTTTCATTCCCCCCCCCCCCCCCCCCCCCCCCCCCCCCCTGGAAACCCTAAAATTCCCCCCTGGGGGGAATTCCCCACCGGTTAAGAACCACTGATGTAGATCATTTCACACTAGAACTATCTGTGTAGATGGTTTGACACTAGAATTGTCTGTGTGGATGGTTTGACACTAGAACTATCTATGTAGATGATTTTACACTAGAATTGTCTATGAAGTTGATTTGACACTACGACTGTTTATGTAGATGGTTTGTAACTGTCTGTGTAGATGATTTGACACTAGAACTGTCTATATAGATGGTTTGACACTAGATCTGTCTATGCAGTATAACATTTACAGCGCGAATTGGTCTTAACAGTCACATTCGCTACCGCAATGGGTAAAAGTTATTATGTCTTTTTGAAGCACAAACTATCGTCTGTCAAGACGGCAAGGTGTCAATAAAAAATGTCTATGTAGATGGGTAGAAGCTAGAACTGTCTATATAGATGGTTTGACACTAGAACTGTCTATGTAGATGATTTGACACTAGAACTGTCTGTGTAGATGATTTGACACTAGAAATGTCTATGTGGATGGTTTGATATTAGAACTGTCTATGTAGATAGTTAGAAGCTGGAACCGTCTATATAGATGGTTTGACACTAGAACTGTCTATGTAGATGATTTGACACTAGAACTGTCTGTGTAGATGATTTGACACTAGAAATGTCTATGTGGATGGTTTGATATTAGAACTGTCTATGTAGATGGTTAGAAACTGGAACTGTCTATATAGATGGTTTGACACTAGAACTGTCTATGTAGATAATCTGACACTAGAACTGTCTGTGTAGATGGTGTGACACTAGAAATATCTATGTAGATGATTTAACACTAGAACTGTCTAAGTGGATGATTTGATATTAGAACTGTCTATGTAGATGGTTTGAAGCTGGAACTGTCTATGAAGATGATTTGACACTACAACTGTTTATGTATATGATTTAACACTAGAACTGTCTGTGTAGATGATTTAACACCAGAACTGATTGTGTAGATGATTTAACACTAGAACTGTCTGTGTAGATTGTTTGACACTAGACCTGTCTATGTGGATGATTTGACACTAGAACTGTCTGTGTAGATTGTTTGACACTAAAACTCTCAATGTAGATGATATAAAGCTGGAACGGTCTATGTGGATGGTTTTACGCTAAAACTATCTGTGTAGTTTGTATGGTAAAGGATTATCTATGCAGCTAGTTTGATCTTTAAACTGTCCATATGGCTATGAATCATCTTTGTAGCTAGTATGACACTACACCTGTCTATGTAAATGGTTTGATGCTTGAACTGTTTATGTGGATGATTTGACACTAAAACTGTCCGTTTAGATGGTTTGAAGCTGGAACTGTCTATGTGGACGGTTTGACACTAGCATTATCTGTGTAGTTTTTATGGTAAGAAATTATATATGTAGCTAGTTTGATTCTTAAGCTGTCTATATCGCTATGAATTATATTTGTAGCTAGTATGATTCTACACCTGTCCATGTAGATGGTTTGACGCTAGAATTGTCTGTGTATATGGTTAGACGCTAGAAGTGTTTATGCATCTGTTATGAATCTAGGACTTTATATGTTGCTGATAATACACTGATTTGTATTTGTAGCTGGTTGGATACTTCAACTGTTTGCGTAGGTAAGAACCATCTATGTAAACTATCTACGTAGGTGGCTTGTTACCTAAACTATCTACTTAGGTGTTTTATCAATTGAACTATCTACGTAGATGGTTTGTCACTTAAACTATCTACGTAGGATGTGTGTCACTTGAGCTATCAATATAGAAGTTTAATTAGCTGCATATCCTTTACAGGATATGTCGCAGTCAACCCCAGCATTTTTGGCTGTTTATGATTTCTTGGCAAGATTACGTTTTGTGGTGTGCCATTGCTTTCTGAACGACCGGCACTCATACCTTTTTATGGGAATCACAGAAAGGCGGTCTGCTTCCAAATCGCACGCAGCTATGTTTTGAACGCTGTATGCGGGATTGAGAATTGTATTTGAAACACCTTCGCCACAGAAAGGTAACATTGAAGGTATGAAGCATACATTATCTACATAGGTGTTATGTCACCTCAACTGGGACGCAGAGGTGTTTCCAAGGCACCAGGACCAGGTTCTATACTGGCGAAGACCTCACACAGTGGTTCTCAACCGGTGGGGAATTTCCCCCCCCCCAAGAGGGAATTTTAGGGTCTCCCCCCCCCCCCCCCCCCACTGGAAACCCTAAAATGCCCCCCTGGGGGGAATTCCCCACCGGTTGAGAACCACTGATGTAGATCATTTCACACTAGAACTATCTGTGTAGATGGTTTGACACTAGAAGTGTCTGTGCGGATGGTTTGACACTAGAACTATCTATGTAGATGATTTTACACTAGAATTGTCTATGAAGTTGATTTGACACTACGACTGTTTATGTAGATGGTTTGTAACTGTCTGTGTAGATGATTTGACACTAGAACTGTCTATATAGATGGTTTGACACTAGATCTGTCTATGCAGTATAACATTTACAGCGCGAATTGGTCTTAACAGTCACATTCGCTACCGCAATGGGTAAAAGTTATTATGTCTTTTTGAAGCACAAACTATCGTCTGTCAAGACGGCAAGGTGTCAATAAAAAATGTCTATGTAGATGGTTAGAAGCTAGAACTGTCTATATAGATGGTTTGACACTAGAACTGTCTATGTAGATGATTTGACACTAGAACTGTCTGTGTAGATGATTTGACACTAGAAATGTCTATGTGGATGGTTTGATATTAGAACTGTCTATGTAGATGGTTAGAAGCTGGAACCGTCTATATAGATGGTTTGACACTAGAACTGTCTATGTAGATGATTTGACACTAGAACTGTCTGTGTAGATGATTTGACACTAGAAATGTCTATGTGGATGGTTTGATATTAGAACTGTCTATGTAGATGGTTAGAATCTGGAACTGTCTATATAGATGGTTTGACACTAGAACTGTCTATGTAGATAATCTGACACTAGAACTGTCTGTGTAGATGGAGTGACACTAGAAATATCTATGTAGATGATTTAACACTATGTGATAGCACGAAGATGAGAGATGAGAGAGAGAAAAGTGGAGGAGAGAATAAGGAATTGAAAGATGAAGATTGTCCGTCTTCCGGTTGTAGAGATAACCACTGATTTGTGATTACCCTTGGTTTTATCTACCAACCTCACAAGTATACAGGTACGCAGGTCACGAATACAACACTATCCTAACCGACAAGCACAGTACAGGCACTAAGAAGAATAAGCTAACACTGAATCAAGTTTATTTGCTTCTCAAAAGAAATTACAAAGTATACAAAGTATCGTGTGAAAACAATCCCAATTAATATGGGAAAAATGCTGTCAAATAACTAACTACTTGAGAATACCATTGACCGAACATAAAATCTAAGGAATGACCACTAAGCCACCAACTAGTCACATATCAATCAGGTGAATATAATAAGGAAGTACGCAAATCTGACAAGAAAGTACATGAATCTAATAAGGATGCACACACACGGACTACCACCGTCAAATGACCGCCCACTAGTTTACCCAGGCAATCGATCAAGCGACAACCTGAAAATTGAACAAAAAGACACCCTTGACTATGTGAACAGCATCATCGGGTGTCATCAACCTACTGCTCACCCTTGTCTTCAGCTATGTGTATTGACATCGGGTCAGTGATATTCCATCACTGCCTGGGCGGTCGTACACCACCAACCAGTGTTCCCTTGATGCCAACATCAACCCATAAACCCCCAAACACACCATGTGTAATAATCATGTGACATTAATACAATACCCACGCCGACACTGATAGTCTTTCCACAGCGGACAGACACATATAATTCGGCAGTGGGACAACCCTAAACAACAACTCCTGATCCGCTTGCCCACACTGGCCGGGTTTCCCCGCGCCAGACACATAACACAACAGCTGATAACTGGTCGTCACATTTCAACAACTACATCAGGTAAACCCCAACAACAACACTTTTGTCCCCGAGGCCGACAACACAATACGCCAGTGACATGTACTAGGGCCATGTCTCATTGTCATTGGCGCCATCGTCGTCCTCAATAGCATGTGTATATTCATTCTCAACAACATAAATTCCCCTTGTCATTAATCACAAAACAATCAACACATCATAAACATAGCAATCGATCAATAATAACCTGTACCCCCTTCAGCTCACTTAGTGCTCGTCCAGTTGTATCTATTCACCGCTCTCTATTTCCCTATCTCGCCTTATAGTATTAAAGCCATTTAAGCCTTTTACCCCCGATTCTCCATGAAGGTCCGAACCCGCTACTTTTAGGTTGTACTGCTAACCAGTTGTATGATCTATTTTCTCCGCCGCAGTCTGACCCCGATTCAACTCTGCCGGGCCGGCAACAATACAAGCACATTCTTTCATCTGCAGGCTTTGCTCCAAGCGCGGTCCATTCATCCGCTGTATTCACCTGGCCTCATTGAATGGCTTGACCTAGTGGTCGCGTCTCGTACCTGTCGTGTTTACATTTCTATAAGAAATAAATCGGGTACCTCTGAGGCCGCTAATACCGTTTGCAACTAATCACTCCTATCATGGTTTCGGCGCTCATATTCCTACTTCGTAATTAGCCACTGCGAGTTACGTATCGTTTACCTCCTCATAGAATGTCGTAGTCAACTCCGCTAAAGGTTAATTGTAGTTTGCCAATGCTCCCCGGTTTAAACTGCTATTATAGTTAGCTAGCTAGTCACGGGTCCGTTACAGGACGTCGCAGTTAAACCTAGCTTTTACTGATTGCTCATGGTTCTTCGGTAAATTTGTCCACGGTAGTTTGCCATTGCTTTCTAAACCTAAGTACCCTTACCCGCGTCCGACTACAGACTAACATATTTCCAATTAAAATTAACCAACTTACGTAGGAGTCCTGTCCTGTGGATAATTGCTCGCCTGCCTACGGGTGCCTTTGTCTGATCACCGTCCGTCTCAGAATGATTTCGCCACTTTCCAATAAAGTCAGGCTCCTTCCAACTTTGTTCGACGCAGTCCTCTGGATGATCCCATCAAACGTGTGTCCTCTTAGCCCACTCTAGTCTTGTGTGACTTTCCTTAATGATTGCAATTGCCAGTAGCAATCAATAGTTTCTTTAGGGCGGTTCTTTTTCCAACACTTAAGTCCGTGCTTTCTTTGGTCCTCGGGTTTATCTGCCCGACCAGAGTTGCCACAGTCTTATTGGTCTCAACAGCCTTTCGAGTATCTGCACTCGGCTGTCTAGAACTCGCTTATCTCCTCAAATGCTTCTCTGTCCCGCGTATATATATACCGCTTAATTTGGCGGTTCTTTCTGGCATCACGTGACATAGCTCCTCCTTGCCGCGAAGGGCTACCCAATGAGATTTTTTAGCTGTACCACATAATTAATTCTACTTAATCCGCTTTATTCTAGATCCCTTGACACTACTAGGTTATAGCTTGAGGTCGAAGACCTTACCTTTTCTGCCTTCGCCTGGTTTGGTTCATTGGGCGTGTCCGTTCCCATATATCTAGCCTAATCCGTTGTATTTCTTGCTCATTTGACAGCTCCTATGCTAAGTTCGGCTTCATGTTTCCTGAATTTCTTATTCTACTAACAACGAGAGGTAAGCTGTCGGTCAGCGGGCTGCACTAGAGTCATTGCCCGGCCACTCACTACTAATTTTGAACTTACTGGTCGGTGAACTCTTTGTCGAACCAAAAATATCCCAGTTAATGCTTTCCAGTAAACTCAGGCGCCTAGAGACAATGAAAGCATACTGTCTCATACCCACCTACCAAAAGTTGATGGGTCCCACCATCAATATAGCGTCATTCCTCCTTGAAATCGAAGCCCTGGCTCCGCATCTGACATTAATCATAAACAATATTGGATGCCTAAGGGGAAAACTCTTTTTGGAACTTCCACCCCAAATAATAATAATAATAAAAAATACTGGCTGCTTCCCCTGCTCTCCCAGTGCATAAGGCAGTTACATCTTGTTCGTCTTCTGGCGTGCCTCGTAACGACATAGTAATCAAATAATATCATCAATAAAACAGTCCAATCCCTTTCACGCAGGGGATTTCCCCAGACAACAAAATCATTAATCAATGGTTGCACATAGGAACATCAAAAATGAAAACAATATCAGCAACATCAACTCCTTACAGCGCTACTTCCCACTGTAGAAAAAAATCAAGGTACACAACCATGCTAGCGCCTGAAAAACATTATAACAAGTAAGCCCCCTACTCATGGGGAACACTTCGTTTTTTTAGACAGCCGCAGAGACAATTCGAACTACATTCCACATGAAGCAACCACGTCATACCTTGCTAACTATTAAAACATCTCCTACCCACACGTCGAAGTTCTATCACTCCCTTTTACGACGTCCGATCCTCTCAGACCTCCGTCTACTCAGGTCCCCAGGCTCGAACGCGTACCATTCTGGTTTGCCTGGAATGTCTTGGTAAACTTCGACAGCCGCTGGGACATCCGGTTGTGCTGGTAGTCCCCACGTCGTCCCTATGTCCTCTTCTTCTGCTCCGTCCTCGCAACGCCGCATTTCGTGGCCGGCTATCCTAATTAGCGATCCATCTCCTCCAACCTTTTTGATCGCATATGGTCCTCCCGACATGGTGGGTGCCCTAGCAACTATGTACATGTCTTCCGACCACATATCTTGTATTTTCGCCCTCTCCTTATAGTGGATTCTTTTTCTGACAAGTTCGCCACTTGCAATGGAATAGAGTTTGCCATTTTGTCACTCCTATCTTTCCTAATGGCGGCATGCTTCTTCAGCTGTTCACTAGCCCAGACGTGCGCGTCACGCAAACGTGAAAGATGCCCTTCCAAATACTCACTTGCATTGGTGTCCCTGTCTTTGGTGCCTGTATTTAAAATGAAGTCCACTGGCAGCCGAGGCTCTTGTCCGAAAATTAGGTAGTGAGGTGAAAATCCTGTCGAGGCGTGAGGCGTCGAGTTATACACCTGCACCACTTCGGCTAAGTGATCAGACCATCTCCTCTTCTCCTTGGCCTCGAGGGGTCTGAGTAAATCATGCATAGGTTTGTTAAATCGCTCCACTTGGCCATTGCAGCGAGGGTTGTACGGAGTGGTGCGACTCTTTTCTATGCCATATGTCTTGCATAACTCAGCAATCACCGAGGATTCGAAGTTCCTACCTTGGTCAGAGTGCAGTCTCCTTGGCACACCCATATATAAAAACCACTTCTCTACTAAAACCTTCGCCACAGTTGCTGCTTTTTGGTCTCTGGTTGGGACAGCAATAGTAAATTTAGAGAAGACATCTGTGATGACCAACACATTCTCAAATCCCCTTGAGTCCCTCTCCAGTAGCGTAAAGTCCATCGCTACTACTTCAAACGGTCTCGAAGCTAACAAACTACCTGCTGGTCCCTTAATCTTGACCGGTGGTGGCTTCGCTACATTGCACCTGTGGCAACTTCTACAGAATTTATCTACATCTGCAGTAATCCCTACCCAGAAACACCTGCTCTTCAAAATATTTATCATCCTATCTCTCCCCTGATGCCCTACGCTATGAACTGACTCCAGTATCCTTAACCGCAGTATCTCCGGAATCACTAATTGCAGCAACTCTGTCCTACCTGTCCCCTTGATTTTCCTATACAGCAACCCATCCAATACACATAACTTCTTACGCTGCCTCATCCACTTCTTCGTCTGATGGGGCAACCTTTTCATAGATTCATTTGACAACACAAGTTTACGCGATACAACATCAAATACTGCATTAATATTTACATCATTTTGCTGCAATCTCACCATATCCTCCGTTGAGTAAGACGGCAAGGTGTGTGTGGGAAGGACATTAAAAACATCTGCTGTCCTAGCAGCAGTTTCCACCACACCAACCCCACCAATCATATTTACATCAAGGCATAATTTTGAACATTCATCAACATTATTTACATCAAGACATTCTAAAAACACATCAGCATTTTCTACATTAAAATCTCCCGTTGGACGGCTATCAACAGTACCAGATAGTCCTAGGGCTGGCGGAATGCATGTTGCTGCAACACTGCAAATGGCGATGTCGCCCTCTTCTTCATCGTCTCCCCCCGGTTCTTCCAGCGGGAATCGAGACAAGTAATCAGCGTTACCGTTAATCCGCCCAGGCCTGTGTTTTATTACATAATCAAACATAGACATTTGGGCAATCCACCTTTGCTCAATCGCACCCAGTTTCGCTTTATGCCACATAGTTAAATTCATATTGTCAGTGTAAATCTCAGTATGTCCACCTAAAAGGAGGCCACGGAATTTTTCCGTTAATGCCCATTTTAAACACAAAAGTTCTAACTTAGAACTACTTTTTGCATTCCTCTCCGACGGGCGGAGAGTACGACTAGCATACGCTAACACTCTCTTTGTACCATTCTGGATTTGGGACAAAACAACACCCAGACCAGTGTATGAGGCGTCACACTCTAAAATATAAGGGAGGGTGAAGTCTGGAAAGCCTAGTAATGGTGTCGACGTTAGGGCTTCTTTAAGTTTGTTAAAGGCCTCGTCGCATTCTGTAGACCATAGCTGCCCGATGGGACTCTTCTTCCTTTTTCTCGGATCTGTGTGCTGCTGGTTTAGCTGAGCTACTAATTCATGGAGTGGCCTAGCTAGTGTGGCAAATTTGGCTACAAACCGGCGATAGTAACTGGCCAGGCCTAGAAATGAACGTAACTCAGTCTGCGTTCTAGGTATGGGAGCTTTTTGGATCGCCAGCACCTTATCTTCTAACGCTCCTATGCCTTCTGCAGACACAGTATGGCCTAGGAATTGCACCTTTTTCTTGCAGAAATTGCATTTAGCTGGGTTTAGTTTCAATCCCAACACCTGTATCCTATCAAATATGGCCTCTAGTTTTACTAAATGTTCACTAAAATCTCTGGAGTACACAAGAATGTCATCTAGGTAAACTAAAAGTAACTTAAACATATAATCATGAAGCGAAGACTGCATTAGACGTTGGAATGTACTCGCTGAATTTGCCAGTCCCATTGGAAGTCGTGAATATTCATATAACCCAAAGGGTGTAGTGAACGCTGTCTTTTCCTGGTCTGCTGGATTCATCGCCACCTGGTAATAACCACTAGCTAAATCAAGGGAAGAAAAAAATTTCGCGCCCCCTAACGCATCTAAATAGTCATCTACCCTTGGAAGTGGATATGCGTCCTTTTTAGTTTTTATGTTCAGGGCCCTGTAGTCGACGCACATTCTCAATTTGCCATCCTTTTTTCGCACCAGGACTATCGGGGACGCCCAGGGACTACAGCTCTCCTTTATAATCTGCTTATCTAACAATCCCTGTAAATGATCTTTCACTTCTTGATACAGGGCAGGAGGAATCCTCCTGTACGGCTGTTTTATGGGGACTTCATCCGTCAAAAGTATGTTATGGGTTACCCTGTCAGTAAACCCAATGTCGGTGTCATCTTTCGCGAATAGGCAGTCGTATTTTGCTAACAGTCCCTCAAGTTGCATCCTTTCCTCATTGCTTCCCTCAAATTCAGTCAAGTCAAAAAGGGGCTTGTCTGGTCTCTGCTCCCCACGGTCTGGTTTAGCAGACAACTCTATTTGTTGCGTTCCTACCACTCTAAAATGTCTAGTCAGGTCAATTGTGGCATCGGATATCTCCCCCACCTGAGTACCTCTCGCTAAAAACACATCTTCGTCACCCATGTTAACTATCTGTATTTGGCACACGCCCCCCTCTAACCTAGTAAAGCAGTAAGGCAGAATTAAACCCTTGTGGTCAAGGTCCCTGGCTGGTTCGAACACGACCGTTCTGTCTGTTAACCCCGCGCGACCCCTAACTAGCAGGACAGCCAGCGAGCGGGCAGGTATGTGAGTCCTGGCCTCTCCTGTCACCCACACTTTCTTCCGATCTAGGTCAACACTTGCATTGTTGTCTGCTGGCCTGTTGAACTGAAAAAACCTGCTAACATTTGGCAACTCTGCGAGTACATTCATCCCTAATATACAGGGCGTTTTGTTCTCTGTGCCCCTCAAATCTTTTAAAACAAAAATTCCACATCTATCAACACTATCAGTCCCTATTTGCACACTGGTACTGATGTACCCTAAATATGGTATTGAAACGCCATTTGCTGATGTTAATCTAATGTACTTATCTACATCTAACCTATAATGTCTGAAAAGTCTATTGAAACACTCCTCTGAAATCGTGGAAACTTGTGAGCCAGTGTCCAGAACACATCTTACATTTCTACCGTCAATGCTTATCATTGTCTCTGGGCGTTCGCCTAGCATTTTTATTGGTGAGTCCTTGAACCTTCCCGCCGCGGCCTGACTCGTAGCTGTACGGGATTCTAGTTTAAATGTGCCCTACAAAATCTGGCAATATGTCCTACCCGGCCACAAAGATCACAACGAATCTGTTTTTGCTGTCTCTGGGACCTTGGCTGGGGCTGTCCCCGGCCGTTCACAAGATGCGACAATTGCATTTTTAACTGCGCCATCTCCCGCTTAAGTTCATCTACCTCGCCCGGCTGTTCATGTGACCCCCTACTGTCATTTTCTGCTGGAATGCCCTTCTGTTCGTTGTTTCGGCCATGCCCAGTGCTCTGCTGTCTGTGGTCGTTGTTACGATTCACAACCGTGGCTTCAACGTTGTACACCTCAGTCTGCGGAGTGTGTTTAGCGCTGGCCCATCGCACTGCACAATCACGAGCAGCTAGAAACGACATGGAAGGCTCGTCAATGAGCCTTTCTTTTATCATCTGCCGAGGTAAATCGTCTCTCAACTGCGCGACAAACTGGTCTCTGAGCATTGACTCGTGAAAAGGTGAGACGTTCTGTCTCTCTTGTGCGCAGACCACCTCCTCGAATTCCCGGTGCAATTTATGTGAGAAGTCGGCGATCGACTCCCGGCTACCTTGTGTGGTGGAGAAAAATGTCGCCGTTAGTTCTTGGAGGGTTCGTTTGTCGCCGTAGATGGTCGCTAAAACCTCCAACATCTTTTCGGGGTCCTTCTCAGAGGTGTGCAGCTTTAACTCTCTGTGCACGTGCGGTGAAATGGTGTCGATGATAAGGTCAACTTTGTCAGCTGTCCCCATCATGCCCGCTCTGAACGCTGAACGGATTTCCCGTATATACTCATTAACAGTGGGGCCGTGTGGGCCCCCGAAAGTATTGATGTTCTTTCGAGTGGGCATTATTACATATCTCACTTGTTCACATGGCGATGCTGTGGGGTGAGAATCAACATTGCCCTGCACAGAGGCCGACGCCCCTTCGCTGCTTTCGACTAATGCTGCAGAGCGTGTATTTCTGGTAGTCATGTTTGTAATCGTCGTTGAGATCTTTTAGAAAAAAACTTACTAGACTCGCTTCCGGACAGGACTGACTCTGCTGCTTCGGCTTCTTCTGGGTTTATTTTTTCTCTTGCGGTGTAGTGGGTTTGCCGGGTGTGCTTAAACCAAGAATCCCTAACCGAGTAGACTTACTAGAAACTCCTACTGACAGTTTTGACAGCCTACTGAACAACTGTAAGATTAGTAGACCTAATAGAACAAAGCACTTACAACTGCCAAACTAACAACAATAAACTAGCAACTAAATACAACAACTTGTATGTGAGTCTGTCTCCAACCCTAACTTTGAGGCAGGCAGACAAAAGCTACTTTGGAAGAATCCTGTTCCGCAGCGCCAATTTTGTGATAGCACGAAGATGAGAGATGAGAGAGAGAAAAGTGGAGGAGAGAATAAGGAATTGAAAGATGAAGATTGTCCGTCTTCCGGTTGTAGAGATAACCACTGATTTGTGATTACCCTTGGTTTTATCTACCAACCTCACAAGTATACAGGTACGCAGGTCACGAATACAACACTATCCTAACCGACAAGCACAGTACAGGCACTAAGAAGAATAAGCTAACACTGAATCAAGTTTATTTGCTTCTCAAAAGAAATTACAAAGTATACAAAGCATCGTGTGAAAACAATCCCAATTAATATGGGAAAAATGCTTGTCAAATAACTAACTACTTGAGAATACCATTGACCGAACATAAAATCTAAGGAATGACCACTAAGCCACCAACTAGTCACATATCAATCAGGTGAATATAATAAGGAAGTACGCAAATCTGACAAGAAAGTATATAAATCTACTAAGGATGCACACAACCAACTTCCACCGTCAAATGACCGCCCACTAGTTTACCCAGGCAATCGATCAAGCAACAACCTGAAAATTGAACAAAAAGACACCCTTGACTATGTGAACAGCATCATCGGGTGTCATCAACCTACTGCTCACCCTTGTCTTCAGCTATGTGTATTGACATCGGGTCAGTGATATTCCATCACTGCCTGGGCGGTCGTACACCACCAACCAGTGTTCCCTGATGCCAACATCAACCCATAAATCCCCAAACACTTCACCATGTGTAATAATCATGTGACATTAATACAATACCCACGCCGACACTGATAGTCTTTCCACAGCGGACAGACACATATAATTCGGCAGTGGGACAACCCTAAACAACAACTCCTGATCCGCTTGCCCACACTGGCCGGGTTTCCCCGCGCCAGACACATAACACAACAGCTGATAACTGGTCGTCACATTTCAACAACTACATCAGGTAAACCCCAACAACAACACTTTTGTCCCCGAGGCCGACAACACAATAAGCCAGTGACATGTACTAGGGCCATGTCTCATTGTCATTGGCACCACCATCGTCTTCACAGCATGTATATATTCATTCTCAACAACATAAATTCCCCTTGTCATTAATCACAAAACAATCAACACATCATAAACATAGCAATCGATCAATAATAACCTGTATCCCCTAGTGACTCCAACTCCCATAACGTCATCATCCTTGCGTATATCCTAGCCATTATCAATAACAACATAAATCTACATCATCAACAATATCATTGCAGCTTGGTACCCCAACAGTAATTATAAGACAACAAGATGGGACACCGGCTCTCTATTTCCCTATCTCGCCTTATAGTATTAAAGCCATTTAAGCCTTTTACCCCCGATTCTCCATGAAGGTCCGAACCCGCTGCTTTTAGGTTGCACTGCTAACCAGTTGTATGCTCTATTTTCTCCGCCGCAGTCTGACCCCGATTCAACTCTGCCGGGCCGGCAACAATACAAGCACATTCTTTCATCTGCAGGCTTTGCTCCAAGCGCGGTCCATTCATCCGCTGTATTCACCTGGCCTCATTGAATGGCTTGACCTAGTGGTCGCGTCTCGTACCTGTCGTGTTTACATTTCTATAAGAAATAAATCGGGTACCTCTGAGGCCGCTAATACCGTTTGCAACTAATCACTCCTATCATGGTTTCGGCGCTCATATCTCTACTTCGTAATTAGCCACTGCGAGTTACGTATCGTTTACCTCCTCATAGAATGTCGTAGTCAACTCCGCTAAAGGTTAATTGTAGTTTGCCAATGCTCCCCGGTTTAAACTGCTATTATAGTTAGCTAGCTAGTCACGGGTCCGTTACAGGACGTCGCAGTTAAACCTAGCTTTTACTGATTGCTCATGGATGGTTTGATATTAGAACTGTCTATGTAGATGGTTAGAAACTGGAACTGTCTATATAGATGGTTTGACACTAGAACTGTCTATGTAGATAATCTGACACTAGAACTGTCTGTGTAGATGGAGTGACACTAGAAATATCTATGTAGATGATTTAACACTAGAACTGTCTAAGTGGATGATTTGATATTAGAACTGTCTATGTAGATGGTTTGAAGCTGGAACTGTCTATGTAGATGGTTTGAAGCTGGAACTGTCTATGTAGATGGTTTGACACTAGAACTGTCTATGAAGATGATTTGACACTACAACTGTTTATGTATATGGTTTGACACTAGAACTGCCTGTGTATATGATTTAACACTAGAACTGTCTGTGTAGATGATTTAACACCAGAACTGTTTGTGTAGATGATTTAACACTAGAACTGTCTGTGTATATTGTTTGACACTAGACCTGTCTATGTGGATGATTTGACACTAGAACTGTCTGTGTAGATTGTTTGACACTAAAACTCTCAATGTAGATGATATGAAGCTAGAACGGTCTATGTGGATGGTTTTACGCTAAAACTATCTGTGTAGTTTGTATGGTAAAGGATTATCTATGCAGCTAGTTTGATCTTTAAACTGTCCATATGGCTATGAATCATCTTTGTAGCTAGTATGACACTACACCTGTCTATGTAAATGGTTTGATGCTTGAACTGTTTATGTGGATGATTTGACACTAAAACTGTCCGTTTAGATGGTTTGAAGCTGGAACTGTCTATGTGGACGGTTTGACACTAGCATTATCTGTGTAGTTTTTATGGTAAGAAATTATATATGTAGCTAGTTTGATTCTTAAGCTGTCTATATCGCTATGAATTATATTTGTAGCTAGTATGATTCTACACCTGTCCATGTAGATGGTTTGACGCTAGAACTGTCTGTGTATATGGTTTGACCTTAGAAGTGTTTATGCATCTGTTATGAATCTAGAACTTTATATGTTGCTGATAATACACTGATTTGTATTTGTAGCTGGTTGGATACTTCAACTGTCTGCGTAGGTATGAACCATCTATGTAAACTATCTACGTAGGTGGCTTGTTACCTAAACTATCTACTTAGGTGTTTTATCAATTGAACTATCTACGTAGATGGTTTGTCACTTAAACTATCTACGTAGGATGTGTGTCACTTGAGCTATCAACATAGAAGTTTAATTAGCTGCATATCCTTTACAGGATATGTCGCAGTCAACCCCAGCATTTTTGGCTGTTTATGATTTCTTGGCAAGATTACGTTTAGTGGTGTGGCATTGCTTTCTGAACGACCGGCACTCATACCTTTTTATGGGAATCACAGAAAGGCGGCCTGCTTCCAAATCGCACGCAGCTATGTTTCGAACGCTGTATGCGGGATTGCGAATTGTATTTGAAACACCTTCGCCACAGAAAGGTAACATTAAAGGTATGAAGCATACATTATCTACATAGGTGTTATGTCACCTCAACTGGGACGCAGAGGTGTTTCCAAGGCACCAGGACCAGGTTCTATACTGGCGAAGACCTCACACAGTGGTTCTCAACCGGTGGGGAATCCCCCCCCCCCCCCCCAGGAGGAATTTTAGGGTTTCCAGTGAGGAGGAGGGGGGGGGGGAAATTAAGATTATTTCAAGATTGCGTTAATACAAGAACCGATTACTTGATATTGTTTTTCCCTTCATAATGTACGGTTCTGTACGTCTCACCCTTCTAAAATTCAATTTATAAAGTAAGTAGACCCACAAATCATGTTTTATGTGGACGTTTAGACTTGTTTTAGTATGTGCTATTAAATTTATCTTCCATTATTACGTCTACTGTGTAGGGGCGGGGGCGGGATTATTAGGTAGGAAATACGAAAGGGGGGAATGACGTTCTGAAAATATGGTAAAGGGGGGCACGGGCCAAAAAAGGTTGAGAACCACTGTACTAACACGTCCTAGTCGTGCGTCCTGGGCAACAGGTCCCTGCGGGGTCCCGGCAAACGTATTAGGATCGTATGTAGGTGGTGTGAATTATCAACTCATCTGGTATTCTAGTATAACACGTGCGTTGGCGACGTAGCTATTACAACATGTAGGCTATCTACGTAGCTCCATACAACACGTGGGCTGTCCACGTAGCTGCTACAAACATGGGTCGTCTATGTAGTTGCTACACCGTGGGCCGTTTATGTAGTTGCTACACCGTGGGACGTCTATGTAGTTGCTACACCGTGGGACGTCTATGTAGTAGCTACACCGTGGGACGTCTATGTAGTAGCTACACCGTGGGACGTCTATGTAGTAGCTACACCGTGGGCCGTCTATGTAGTAGCTACACCATGGGACGTCTATGTAGTAGCTACACCGTGGGCCGTCTATGTAGTAGCTACACCGTGGGACGTCTATGTAGTAGCTATACCGTGGGACGTCTATGTAGTAGCTACACCGTGGGACGTCTATGTAGTAGCTACACCGTGGGACGTCTATGTAGTAGCTACACCGTGGGACGTCTATGTAGTAGCTACACCGTGGGACGTCTATGTAGTAGCTACACCGTGGGCCGTCTATGTAGTAGCTACACCGTGGGACGTCTATGTAGTAGCTACACCGTGGGCCGTCTATGTAGTAGCTACACCGTGGGCCGTCTATGTAGTTGTTACACCGTGGGCCGTCTATGTAAATACTGCACCGTGGGCCGTCTATGTAGTAGCTACACTGTGGGCCATCTATGTAGTAGCTACACCGTGGGCCGTCTATGTAGTAGCTACACCGTGGGCCGTCTATGTAGTTGCTACACCGAGGGCCGTCTATGTAGTAGCTACACCGTGGGACGTCTATGCAGCTGCTACACCGTGGGCCGTCTATGTAGTAGCTACACCGTGGGCCGTCTATGTAGTTGCTACACCGTGGGCCGTCTATGTAAATACTGCACCGTGGGCCGTCTATGTAGTTGCTACACCGTGGGCCGTCTATGTAGTAGCTACACCGTGGGCCGTCTATGTAGTAGCTACACCGTGGGCCGTCTATGTAGTTGCTACACCGTGGGCCCGTCTATGTAGCTGCTACACCGTGGGCCGTCTATGTAGTTGCTACACCGTGGGCCGTTTATGTAGTTGCTACACCGTGGGCTGTTTATGTAGTTGCTACACCGTGGGCCGTCTATGTAGTTGCTACACCGTGGGCCGTCTATGTAGTAGCTACACCGTGGGCCGTCTATGTAGTTGCTACACCGTGGGCCGTCTATGTAGTAGCTACACCGTGGGCCGTATATGTAGTAGCTACACCGTGGGACGTCTATGTAATAGCTACACAGTGGGCCGTCTATGTAGCTGCTACACCGTGGGACGTCTATGTAGTAGCTACACCGTGGGACGTCTATGTAGTAGCTACACCGTGGGACGTCTATGTAGTAGCTACACTGTGGGACGTTTATGTAGTAGCTACACCGTGGGACGTTTATGTAGTAGCTACACCGTGGGCCGTCTATGTAGTAGCTACACCGTGGGACGTTTATGTAGTAGCTACAACGTGGGACGTTTATGTAGTAGCTACAACGTGGGCCGTCTATGTAGTAGCTACACCGTGGGCCGTCTATGTAGTAGCTACACCGTGGGACGTCTATGTAGTAGCTACACCGTGGGCCGTCTATGTAGTAGCTACACCATGGGACGTTTATGTAGCTGGTACATCATTGGTCTGCCTAGGTTACCGATATAACTCTTGATCCGCCTTGACAGAGTAGTTAGTAGCGTATTGGGACCGTCAATGAAGCCGACGTAACACTTTAGAACATATATGTAATTTAACAAATGTAAAAACAGGTTCAGTTAACCTTGGGTATTCTATATCCAGACCAAATCAGCCTATCTGGCCGTGAAACTGCCACATCCGACCACGAGGGACGCCGGGAAGTATACGTGTGACGTCAGCACCACAAGTAACTCTACAGCACACATACAGAAATCTACCAACGTCTCAGCTTCCGGTATGTTAGTGTTGTTGTGTTCACGCCATGGCCACTTCTGTTTATATGTCTGCTGGCAGATGGACAGCCGTAGTGGCGCAGTCGATAGTATGCTTGTTTGCCGGCCCGGTGGTCATGTTTGTGAATCCTCTTTGATGTCAGAATTTCTTTTCAATGACTTCTGATCTAAGGCCGACCCAGCCTAATATGAGTACCAGGACATTTCTTGGGAAGTAAAACACGGAAGGATACTCACCACGTGACCTATCATATAATTAGTACAACACGTGAGGTGAAAAGATGTCCTTCATTACATTTACTTTTTATGTCTGCTGGCAGGAATAATTTATATATCTTCTTCAAGGTTATTTAAAAAAAAATTGGTCCTAAATGTTCGTTTCCAGATATGCAAAGTATACTTCTCTCTCTCTCTCTCTCTCTCTCTCTCTCTCTCTCTCTCTCTCTCTCTCTCTCTCTCTCTCTCTCTCTCTCTCACACACACACACACACACACACACATTTTGTTTCTAAATAAAGTCGGTTCGTTCGTTCGTTCGTTCACAGAGAGAGAGAGAGAGAGAGAGAGAGAGAGAGAGAGAGAGAGAGAGAGAGAGAGAGAGAGAGAGAGAGAAGAGAGAGAGAATGGTTACAACCTGCTTTCTATTAGCGCTGAATGTTGGGCGGCGCTCATCATACTCAACACCCCACAATGTGCTAACGGCTTCGGGAGGAGGAGCGCAATTGGGAGGGTAAACGACTTATTATCCATTGTGCGGAGAACTGCAACATAAAGACTAAATATCAAGGCAGGGCAGACCAAGCCTTAAGCCTTGATCGGCAACTGGTCTAGGATGGAAGCTCCGACATGCGGACAGTTAGAGCATTGCTTTGCTGATCAGCAGCTTCTGCAGCTTGTCTAGTTCCAGACGTATTGGTGTTACCTTTTCCTCTGGAGTAAACTAGGCAGACCGAGAGATAGATCATGCGGCATGGGCAACACTTGGTCTCTAGCTTCATCCCACGCTACGTGCTATGGACATGTCTTCTCTAAAGCTCTCTAGTATTACAGTACCTCTTCTTATAGTCCATGTGATCGTGGTGATCATATCTGTCACATCCGTCTGCCTCGTGTGTGCCAATCATTTCTGATCCTGATGTTCCTCCATGCCATGATGTCAAACTGTCCAGCATCATCTCTCTTGGTGTCCCTCTGCCTCTCTTCACCTCGAACGTTTCCGTTTATTTTATTTATTATTCTTCTATTTATAATTGGTATGATTAGTTTAGTTACACTACAGTTCTACCACAAATAAAACCAGAAATTGGAGGTGAGCAGTGTGGATTTGTGGAAGGTAAATATTCTATATACATCTTGAGAATGTTAACAAAAAGAATTATTGAAATGAATTGAATACTCTATTGACACCATTAAGGCATTTGATTGGATGAAACAAACATGTACAGCTACATAATACATAAGATCCACACAAGACACACCAGGGATATCGGCTGCTGAACATAATGTAAACAGCTAGCTTTATGCTTATGACATGGTTTTGGTCGTTGAAAATGAAACGCAGTTATAAAACTAATAGATACAATTGCAACATAAAGTCAATGTATTTAAGCATTTGGTCACTGTAATAACAGCAGCTGGGAGATGTATTGAGGAAGTTGCATGTCGAATAGTCCACTCGTAGGCAGCATTTCACAAGGTGGGGAATATTCTCTGCAGTGTTTCTTTGTCAATCAAGGTGCGGGAATGAATTATTAAAGGGTATATAGAGCCAATCTTGATATACGGAAGCGAATCATGAACAGTTAACAGACAAGTAAGGAATAATGTGGGAGCTGCGGAAATGTGGTTTTATAGAAGAATAGTTGGAACTCCATGGACAGATAGATAAATAGAGAGATAGAACACCCATACAGAGAGAGAGAGAGAGAGAGAGAGAGAGAGAGAGAGAGAGAGAGAGAGAGAGAGAGAGAGGGAGAGAGAGAGAGAGAGAGTGTGTGTGTGTGTGTGTGTGTGTGTGTGTGTGTAGTGTTGCATATTATTTACAGGACGTAGAGTCAACTTCAGCATTTCTGGCTGTTCATGATTCCTGGGCAAGTTTATGTTCAGTAGTTTGCCATTGCTTTCTGAACGACGGGTCCTCATAGCATTATATGGAAAAACCAACGCAAGGCGGTCTGCTTCAAAATTTCCCGCAGCTGTGTGTCGAACGTTGTGTGCGGGATTACGAGTTGCATTCGTAACCTATTCGCCAGACAAAGAGAGAGAGAGAGAGAGAGAGAGAGAGAGAAATAGAGAGATAGAGAGAGATAGAGAGATAGAACACCCATACAGAGAGAGATAGAGAGAGAAAAAAAGAAAGAGTGAGAGAGTGAGAGATATAGAGAGAGATAGAGAGAGTGAGAGAGATAGAGAGACAAAGAAATAAAGAGTGAGAGAGTGAGAGAGATAGAGAGAGAAAGAGAGAGATAGAGAAAGAGTGAGAGAGAGAAAGAAAGAGTGAGAGAGTGAGCGAGATATAGAGAGATAGAGAGAGAGAGAGAGAGAGTGAGAGAGAGAAAGAAAGAGTGAGAGAGTGAGAGAGATAGAGAGAGAGTGAGAGTGAGAGTGAGAGATAGAGAGAGAGAGAAAGAGAGAGAGAGAAAGAAAGAATGAGAGAGTGAGAGAGTGGGAGAGAGAACGAACGAACGAACGAA
The DNA here is from genome assembly GCA_014155875.1 of Cepaea nemoralis. Taxonomy (NCBI): domain Eukaryota; kingdom Metazoa; phylum Mollusca; class Gastropoda; order Stylommatophora; family Helicidae; genus Cepaea; species Cepaea nemoralis. Next base: position 388,803 of record JACEFZ010024093.1, on the reverse strand, counting down.
CAAACTTTATTTTCAAAGGGTTAAGAGTTGGGCACGCAGGCCCGTCTAACATTCTGCCCTATCACTCTCTTTCATACATTATTTCATTCACACATCATTCAAGGCTAACAGAGAACAGCAACAATATAAAAGATATGCATTATAAAGGCATGGGCAAAATGCGAACATCAAAACTACACGACACAGTAATATTAGATAATGGTCTGACACTTGTTATTAGCCATGTGGCCTACCAAAAGGGGACTGGCTGTTATACTAGGGTTTTGTTATTATTATTATTATCTCTATTATTAAGGGGGAATGTAATCCGTATTGAGATAGTGTTCGAATAATTTGCGATTATATGAATAGGGATTGGTGATGTCTTTGAGTTCTTGTGGAAGATTGTTCCACAGCTGAGCTGCAGAGTACGTTAAGCTTGTTTTGTATAAGTCAATCCTAGGCTTCGGAATGTGTAATATATTTAAACGTTTACTGTGTCTAGCATTATATTTAAACAATGGCCAAAGGTAATTTGGGGCATTCCGATGCGGGATTTTGTGAATTAGTTTAGCTTTATTGAAAAGCAGGCGTTTGCGGAGTGGTAGTAACTGAAGGCGTTTATACAGGCTAGGATTGTCAGATAAATGTTTGCTATAAATTAGACTCATGGCCCGTTTCTGGAGTGAGTAAAGTCGCTTGGTGTTTGAATTAGAACAACCGTCCCAGATTGTAGAGCAGTAGTCAAAGTGTGTCTGTATATGAGAAGTATAGAATAGTTTCCTTGTGTCCTCATCAAGGAAGTTTTTAATTTTGGCGAGTTGGTAGACTTTTTTCGCTGTTTGTTTAATGAGCGCTTGAACGTGGGAATTAAAGGTTAGGTTTCTATCAATGTTTTGTGCTCAATTACACTTTCTACTGGCATGTTATCGATGTGAAGTTGAAGCGATGTGTGTGAGCTTAGAGTTTGAAGTTTTTGTCTGGTTGTTAATAACATTGATTTTGTTTTAGTGATGTTAATTTGCATATGGTTTGAATAGCTCCACCTGATTACATTATTTAATTCTTGTTGTAAAGACGACTCCAGTAAAATACAGTTTTCAGCGTTTGTGTACACTGTACAATCGTCTGCAAATAGATCGCAGGACGACGAAAGATGCAAAGGTAGATCGTTAATATATATGGCAAATAATAGAGGGCCAAGAATAGAGCCTTGCGGTACTCCAATATTGAAGGTAGTGGTTTGAGACAGAGATTTATTATGTGATACCACTTGCTTTCTGTTTGATAGAAAAGATGATATTAGATAGATATTAGAGAGAGAGAGAGAGAGAGAGAGAGAGAGAGAGAGAGAGAGAGAGAGAGAGAGAGAGAGAGAGAGAGAGAGAGAGAGAGAGAGAGAGAGAGAGAGAGAGAGTAATCAAGCTATTTTGAAAGAAATCATCTCATAAAGAGAACTGGTTACTCGCATCAGAAGAAGAAAGTCCACATTCTTCGGGCATGCCATGAGAAGGGGTAAGCTGGAGTATGTTCTCACATCTGTAAAGTTGGAGAGGGGGTGGGGTGGGGGAGGAGGCAGTGGAAGACCAAGTGAGAAAATTCAATACAGTGTATACCCTTAGTGAATTAAACACAGGTCCCACATTGATTTACTTGGTGGCTTCGGGTTTTGAGGTTTGAAGATTTTTAAATATATCCCACAAATATTGGTTGCCCGTTTTCTTGCCTGGCATTTCATCAGGTGCATACTGCAACAGTTGTATATTATCTGAGGTGAATAAATTAATTACACTTTGACTGAAAACTTCAAACACATAGTCACCGATACCGGTATTGTTCAAATATGGGGCATTTGTTATCCTCATGGTAATGGTACATCTAAAAGTCTTTCTGTCTGCACAAAATTAGTTTTAACCGCCTAATTCCTAACATCTCAGCGTGTACGAGCAATAATTTTTTGTTCGTCGAATATTATATTCGCAATGCCGTTTCTTTGTTAGTTTTTAGTTTTTGTTTTAGCAATTTAGTAGTTGTTGAGAGAGCACCGAGCTTGGAGTTGTTTTATCATGTGGACTCCACAGGGATTCATGAAAGCTGATTAACCCTCCTTTCCACCTACACTGTTATATGTTCGAAAAGACGACGAGGAAATCAGCTGGACTCCCTACTCGATTATTCTGTCACAATGTGAAGACCTTAAAAATATAATCTTCGTAAGACCTTATTTACTGATAGATTCAGATTTGTGCCAATGTTAGCAAAAGAAGACATGTTTGAATTGGCTATGACTTGTCTAATCATCGTTGTGTCCATGTGTCCTTGCAGTGTCCAGTCAACAGTTCGTCTATGACAGGCTCACTGACCAGGAGAGTTTACAAGGTAATGTTGGCTGTTCTCACTAGCCTGGTCATATATTGTACCGTTGAGTAACTGTTATAACGTGACATATAATTACATGTGCTCACTAGCCTGGTCATCGTATAATGTAGCGTTGAATAAATGTTATAACGTGACGTGTAATTGCACGTGCTCACTAGCCTGGTCATCCTATATTGTACCGTTGAGAAACTTTTATCACGTGACATATAATTACATGTGCTCACTAGCCTGGTCATCGTATAATGTAGCGTTGAATAAATGTTATAACGTGACGTGTAATTGCACGTGCTCACTAGCCTGGTCATATTATAATGCAGCGTTAAGTAACTGTTATAACGTGACGTGTAATTGCACGTGCTCACTAGCCTGGTCATATTATAATGCAGCGTTAAGTAACTGTTATAACGTGACGTGTAATTGCACGTGCTCACTAGCCTGGTCATCCTATAATGAAGCGTTGAGTAATTGACATAACTTGACGTGTAATTGCACTTGCTCACTAGCCTCCCACAAGGAGAGGAGAGAAGATGAGAAGCAGGGGAAGACCACAAGAGAAGATTCAAAATAGTGTATTATCTTAGTGAATTCCCACTAGGGCATCGCCCAATGTCGCCCTCCTTAATTACGTGTAGAGGTCATACAATTGTTGTTGTACTCTGTCAAAGGAACTGGTCACTCACATCATATTTAGACAAGCCACACTGTTTTAACACATCGCGAAAAGAAAAACAGGAAAACGTGACAATAGGAAAGTTGGAGAGAGAGATAGACGGGGGAAAACGTAAAGATAAAATGATAGACAGCTTTACATCATGTATCTGTATAGGAAATGATTGACAATGCGTTTGATTGATTGATTGATTGATTTAGGAATCGACATCACAGCATTCGGGGCATTCCCATAAGCGCCCCGTCCCCATCCTCAGCAGCCAGCGAAGAGTTCCAACACTAATAGTACCAGTAGCAATCTGATTATATGTCCGTCTCGCCTTTCCTCTGAGCGTTGAGCGTCGGCCAGATCCCCTCGTCACTCCTCGCTGTCTCATTCTTGCCAGACCAAGGTGATCCATTTGCTCCTCCGAGGTGTGCACGTGCTCCCACAAGGCCGCAACCACGTCTGCTTTGTCATGTATCAATACTCCACCAAGTTCTGCAGAGCTAGCCAATCTGTCCGCCTGTTCATTTCCCAGCACACCGGCATGCCCCGGAGAAAAGATCCAGGCGATGCTTGTCACCCGTGACCTCCGAAGCGAAGCAAGCCACTCCGCACGAAGCCTGCCCGTCCTCACCCTCGTCAGCATGCTTTCTGAGTCAGTTACAATCACAATGACAATGCGTGAGATAGAAGACTGTAGATATACAAATGTGTGACCACTATCAGCATAAGGCACGAGATACGAGAATAAGACAAATAGTGACGTGCCCAACCATGGACAGAAAAACAGCTGCAACGATATGAAAAAGATTGCTCTCAAAATAGTGCTAACAACTGCAGTATCACGGCTCAATAGTACGTACATGACGTGTTCATAGTTTACAAAAGATTTTGGCCGATTCACACTTTTCAGCTGATGTGCAACATATTTTTAGTTAGTTGCATGTCCTTTACAGGACATAGCAGACAACCAGGGGCGTCACTTGGGGGGTGCGGGGGTGCGGGCCGCACCGGGTGACACCATCAAGGGGTGACACCAAAATAAAAAAATTGCAAATTTGACAAAGCAGACATAGCAAAATAACAAAAATTTAACTTTGTCCGAGTTTGTCGAAGTTCTTTATTTATGTTTTACCTGAAGTATTGAAGTTATATTGTTCAATTTGTTTTCTTTCTTATGTCCTTATTAACTTTTTGACTTATTTTTACAAACATTACTATATGTGATTATATATGGTACAGGAACACTCGGAAGAAGACCATGGTGAAAGTCTAGAGGGGTGACACCAAGAGTTTACCGCACTGGGTGACACCAACCCCAGTGACGCCACTGCAGACAACCCCAGCATTTTTAGCTGTTCGTGATTCCTGGGGAAGTTTACGTTCAGTAGATTGTCATTGCTTTCTGAACGGCCGGCAACTATACCGTTTCATTAAACCTAAAACAGACACTGCTGTGTTTCGAACGCTGGTATAGAGGTTACGAGCTGCGCCCGTAATCCCTTCATGTGATAAGTACTGACCAATGAATAAAGGAGCACGTGCTTACCGTCCCATGATGCATAGGTTCTGTTTCTGACCGTTGAGAAAATGGCCGGGTTGATCAAAAATCCGTCCAAAGAAGCTCAAAGAACGGTGATTCAGTTTCTTTCATTTGACGAATGTCGACCAGTGGACATTCATCGAAGAAAGCAGCCAGCGTACGTTAACAAAAGTGTGTCGAAGACAACATTGACAGACTGGGCACGAATGTTTCGGAGGGGACGTCAGTTCACGACAGATCTTCGACGGCCGGGTCAAGCGCATATTGTTGCAACAGAAAAAATACCATCGCCAAAATTGATGCAGCAGTACAGATGAACCGTTTTCGAAACATACGTTCGCTAGCGAAAGAATTTGATGTGTCGATTGGGACAATTCAAAAGGTCGTTCGTAAGAAACTGCAATATAGGAAGGTGTGTTCACAGTGGGTACCACGGATGTTGAAAAGAGGAACGCATGGGATGGTGTCTGAACCACTTGCTGCGTTACAGAGTGGAGGGTGATGCATTTCTCTTCTGCATAGTTGCAGGCGATGAATCATAGTGTCACCACTTTGAGCCTAGCAGCAAAAGAGAGAGCATGCAATGGAAGCATGATGGATCACCAAAAGCCAAAACAAATTCAAGTTACAGGTTTCCGCTGGTAAGGTTATGCTGAGCGCATTTTTTGAGCATGAAGGGCTATTGTTGGCCGACGTAAGAATCTGGTGTCAATATCAACTCTCTCACTACTTGCAAGCACTAGACAAGCTGCAAAAAGCCATCAATAATAAACGACCTGGCATGCTTTCTCGAGGTATGATTTTGTTGCACGATAATGCTCGTCCGCATTTCGTAAAGATTGTGCAGGAAGCATTAGCAAGGAAGAAGTGGGAAATTGTGCAACATCCAGCCTATAATCCTGATTTGTCACCATGTTATTTTCATTTGTTCGGACCTCTAAAAAAACTCTCAAGGGGCAACGATTTCACACAGATGCAGACGTAATGAACGCGGTAAACACTTGGTTCAGTGAGCAACAACAATCCTTTTTTGCGGACGGCATTCGCAGCCTACCTAAGCAATGGGATGCTTGCCTGAATGCCTACGGCGACTTCTTCTGACCAACCCATGGTGCATAATTCATTAAAAAAGAATGCTTTATTTAATTCTACCGCACCTGTTAATGTTTCTTTCATGCTTTTGTAATAAAGCCATTGGAACGGGTTTCAAATGAACGTCCCTTATACATAAGATTGCTCTATTAATAACAACGACCGAAATATGTAATATATTTTGCTCTGGAATTCTTGAAGTGATTATTGCATTATTTTGTTGTATTGTCTGCCAGAATACAGAAGGTTATAGTATAGTTTTATATATATTTAGTTTTGCTACTGTATAACAAAAAACTACATTATGCAACATATTGTATTCCACAACAGATCATTTTTTAAAAAATTTCATATACTTTGTTTTGTTACTTTACAACAAATGACTACATTGTACAACATATTCTTTTCTACAACAACTTACTCACAACAAGAGAAACGTTTAAACATCTTTCGTATGCAGTGTCTGCGAAGAATTAAATGGCAAGACAACATCACAAATACTGAAGTATTGGAAAGATTAAGTTGTGTGACGGTGTGTTCCATGCTAAGTCTTCGTAGACTTAGATGGATAGGACACGTTAGGAGGATGGATGATGGTAGAATACCAAAGGACATCTTTTTTGGTGAAATACAGAGGGGTAAGAGATCTCAAGGTCGGCCTCTACTATGATACAAAGATGTGTGTAAGCGGGACATGACTGATACAGGCATTGATAATGCACATTGGGAGCAAGTCGCCGTTGAACGTGTTGCATGGAGGGCACATAGCAGAAATGAAATAAGAACAAAGGAGAAAATGATTGCAGATAAGTCACACACCGAGTGTGCGAGACGTTAGATGGTGCATGATAGCGGAAATTACCATGTGTTCACATGCATCCACTGTGGACGAACGTTTACAGCGCGAATTGGCCTTATCAGTCACATTCGCCACCGCCATGGGTTGTAGTTATTATGCCTTTTTAAAGCACAATGTAATAAACTATCGTCTGTCAAGTCGGCGAGGTGCCAATAAATTCTACAACAGATTATTTTATTTTTAATGTCATGTACTTCGTGTTGCTACTTTACAGCAAATGTCTACATTGTACAACGCATTCTATTCTACAACAGATTACTATCTGTTTGCCTGCAACTTCGAGCATGGACTCTGCGGTCTCAACCTGTCGGGACCCAGTAATGTCAGCAGCTGGACGCTGATGCCGGACCGACTGGGAGGATTGGGTCTACACTACGCCGGCCCACAGCAAGACGTGTTTGGTATGGCCAATATGTACATTCAAAGCCGCGGTAGCGCAGTGGCTAACAGGCCAGGTGTTATGTATTCGAATCCTTAACAAGGCGGGTGTGTGAAAACTTTACCTCGGTTCTCAGGTCTGCCTAGTCTGAACGGGTACGTGGAAATGTACTGGGAAGTAAAGGCGAGCTGTGTGATAGTGACCACATCTAGCATCGTTGACCAAGTGGTCTATGAAAACATAGGGCTAGTGCACGCCCATAAGGCGGTGTCAAAGAACCCTGGACTTTTTATGTAATATGTACACACTGAAAGACAAGACTGCACTGTTGCGCTCACCGGCAACGGACACATAAAGCCAGGCCGACTGCTTAAGATGTCTTAAAGTGTAAAGTAGGGCTTACGATGTTGTATGAGTGTGAACCATGGACAGCGACATAAATAAACACACATAGTATTGTTTGACGCTCACAGAAGGATAAGAAGGAAATAGAGACTAGAGGGCACACTAGACAACATACGATTTGAAAGCTATAGTTAACGACCAACAGCAAGATAACAAGCTGAGAAATATCTCATGGCAGCAGAAATGTGGAGTTTGAAAATAATACACAGCTTATCAAGAACGATAAATAAATGGAAAACTAAAAACGTCAGGTAAATTAGACGCAGACAATCATAAAGTGTGGTCATGTCATGAGGATAAATAAAGAAATGAATAAGCAACGGGGAAGGAAAAACAGCAAGAGAAAGACACTGTTGACAACTACGTCACTACGACATTACAGACTCAGATATACACAGACTAGAAAGTGGAGACATGTGCAACCCTCAGGCAAACAGTAGAAGAGGACATCACAGTCCAAATATGATTCAGTCAATCAATCAGGTGCCGTCTCCACAACGAAGGTTGGCTGCAGTGGAACTCCAACACTGTCTCTCTTTTTGATTGTACATTCTGTCAGACTGCTATTCTTCATCTATTGATGTTATATTCCCACGTGTATCGTTGATTACTTCTTGCGCATTTACCTTCAGTCTTACCCTCCAGTATGGGTTTTATAAGTGTGTTATGTCTTTTAACGTGGTTGAAATATTTCACTTGCCTCTTTTTTATTTCTTTCATCAACTCTCTTTTCATTCCCAGTTTTTCTAGAATCTCTGTATTGGATTGTTCTTGTTTCCATGATATACTACGTATTGTTCTGTAAATCCACATCTCCAGGGCCTTTATACTTTTAAATTGTTTTTTTTTTCCATTGTCCAATCTTTCGCGCCATATAGCAGTATTTAATATACACAACATTTGACATTTCTCATTGATTGGGAAGCTTGTAAACAAACCGATGAGCTTGGTAATGCCAACTTACTCTTCGCCAGTCTTCAATTCACTGGTGGTTTCATGGCAGCTGCCTTGCTACAAGGACGAAGCTTACCGTTTTATTCAGGTCAATACCAACAATCCATAATATCTGCTTCATCTGTGCAAATCTGGCCTCATCTGGCATAGCAGATCTAAGCAAGTTTTGCAATGTTCACTTCACATGGTATATAACTCTGCAGTATGCACTTGACGAAATGCAGCGAAATTTGCCAGCTACTAAATATGGTTGCTTTAATTGACAAGGGCGTCTAGGTCGACGCAGCCTAAAAATGGGTAACAGAATTGATTTTGTTTGCATTATTTTTCTTTTTAAACATTTGTTTGCATACAGGTTTATTGTACAAAATGTCTATTTATGATGCTCCAAGCTTGCTGGGCGCTCCTAATCCTCTGAAGCAAAACATGTTTTTCAACTCTCTTCTTCTTATCTCTAACGTGGGTATCCAACTTCTTTTTTTTGCAGAATTTAAAAGCACGCTTGTACTTAAGGTTTTTTAACAACTCCTGACATCTCCTTTATTGGGGGATGAAATCCAGCAATCTCACGTACAAGATCTCTCACAAATTTAGCATGCTGTGTTGCTGTCCATTTCCTGCAGGCTGGACTCGATGTTCTTCCTCCGTCACGTTTCTAAACTTTGTGGCCTTTGTCAAGACCGAATGCTAATTTGTAGCGAATTTCCTTTCTGTTGGTTTTCTAATGTATCTACCTATGCTGACCAAATAAATGTTTTATAAAATTTGAGTGCCGATTGATCTATACAAAACACGGGTCTAGTACAATTTACCCTATACAAGGCAAAGCTATAAAAAAAAAGCCTTTTACTTGCCCCGTACATTGACATGTATTGTTCCAGGGCACTATCTGTACCTAGAAGCGGCTAGTCTGCACACAGACGACCCATTTTTCATAGAGACAAAAGTGATACCGCCGACCAGGCGATCCCTCTGCATCAGTTTCTGGATTCTGGTTACCGGAAATATTAGGGGAGGTAATATGTACACAAGGCAAAACGGAGTTCTCTATAATTTTTACACTCACGCAGGTTGGTTATCTCTCTGTCTCACGAACTTGTGTCAATGTTTTGTTATGTGCGGCACAGTGTGCGTATGTATTACACAAACAATAACAAAAGCGGAAACAACAATAGTTGTGACAAGACCAACCACAAGAAACAACAGTAGTTATGACAAGACGAACCACAAGAAACAACAATAGTTATCACAAGACGAACAATAATAAGCAAGACAATATACACAAGAAAAACTATTGCTGCCGATACAATGTATCGATGCCAGACACCATCAGGACAGACAATTGATGCCAGACACCATCAGGACAGACTGACGATGCCAGACAACATCAGGACAGACAATTGATGCCAGACACCATCAGGACAGACAATTGATGCCAGACAACATCAGGACAGACAATTGATGCCAGACAACATCAGGACAGACAATTGATGCCAGACAACATCAGGACAGACAATTGATGCCAGACACCATCAGGACAGACAATTGATGCCAGACACCATCAGGACAGACAATTGATGCCAGACACCATTAGGACAGACAATTGATGCCAGACACCATCAGGACAGACAATTGATGCCAGACACCATCAGGACAGACAATTGATGCCAGACACCATCAGGACAGACAATTGATGCCAGACACCATCAGGACAGACAATTGATGCCAGACACCATCAGGACAGACAATTGATGCCAGACACCATCAGGACAGACAATTGATGCCAGACACCATCAGGACAGACAATTGATGCCAGACACCATCAGGACATACAGGTTATGCCAGACAACATCAGGACAGACAATTGATGCCAGACAACATCAGGACAGACAATTGATGCCAGACAACCTCAGGACAGACAATTGATGCCAGACAACATCAGGACAGACTGACGATGCCAGACACATACAAACAAGCATCATACATGCGTCTGTGGCCATGTAGGTTTTCGTTTTTTTGTCTTTTAAGTAAATGTTCAAGGGAGAAAAGTAATTTAATATGAACATTACTTAGTTGCCACTTCAATATTGGTTATTTTTTAGAGTTACAAGCACGTTTCCCAATAACTTTTAATCCTGTTACTTGCAATGTTGCTACAATTATGTCACCCACAAATTCATGTCAGTTATTTTATTGCATCGTCACAGCAGTAATTATATTACAAAATCACAACAGTAATTGTGTAACTTACAACCTCAAAATATTCATTCACACAACAGTAATTATGTTACTCACAACCACAAAACAGTCATTTTATTACTTACAACCAGAAAATGGTCATTTTATTACTTACAACCAAAACAATCATTCTGTTACTTACTATCTCAGCAGTAATCCTGTTACAGTATACCAGTAATTTTGTTACCCACAAACACACGTCAGTAATCCTGTTAAACATTAAGTAGTTAAAACCTCACAATAATGATTTTGTTACGACCTCACAACAGAAATTCTGTTACGACCTCACAGCAGTAATAATATTACTTATAACCTCTCTAGAGTGATTCTTGATGACATCTCACAACAGTAATCATATTGCAAAATCGCAACAGTATTTATGTTACATACAACCTTTCAACAGAAATTCGGGTACAATCTCAAAATAATTATGTTACCAAAAAACTCACTCCAGTAATCATGTTACAACCTCACAACATTAATCATGTTACAACCTCACAACATTAATTAATCATGTTACAACCTCACAACATTAATTCTGTTACAACCTCAGAATATTAATCATGTTACAACCTCACAACATTAATCATGTTACAACCTCACAACATTAATTCTGTTACAACCTCACAACATTAATTATGTTACAATTTAATATCACTAATTACGTTACGAACTCAGAACAATAACTCAGTTACAGCCTCACAACAGTAATTCTGTTACTTTCGGCTTCATAACTAATTCTGCTATAACACCACAATAGCAATTATGTAAATTACAGCCTCACAGAGGAGCGGCTGGTCGAGTGGCTAAGACCGCCGGGTAGACCCGGCGGGAGACCCGGGTTCGAATCCTCGATAAGGCGTGGATTTTTTTTATGCGGGGGGCAAATAGAAAATCCTAACCTGCACAGATCGCGGCGACTGCATTAGCCAGGCGACTTTAATTCCTCAGGCTCAAGTCACACTGAAAGCTAATATAGGCAGTAAATGACAGGTGTTTTTTTTTTTTTTTTGGACAGCCTCACAACATAAATTCTGTTGTTTACAGCATCAAAACAGTAATTCTCGTTACAAGCCTTCGACAGTAATTCTGCTGCAACCTCACAAACGTAATTCTGTTACAATGTCATAAAAGTAATTTCTTGTTACAACATCATACATTCAATTCCCCATAACTTACACAGTAATGTCCTGTCGCATGCAACTGTCTGCAACAGGTTTTTTTCAGGGCCCTTGGAAGCACGTAGAAAACCAGCTGCCGCCCATTGACCAGCCATTCACTGTGGTCTTCGAGTTTAAAGGCAGCTTCGTTCTTAAAGGCTTCATTGCAGTCGATGACATCATCATTACAGATTTAAACTGTGGTTAGGTTGCCAGACGACGAGGGCCAAGGAAAACCACCAGAACCGACCACAAGGAAACGCATTTCTTCTCCTGTTGCACGTCCATTTCTCAAATTGTCCCGATAATCATCACGATAAAGTTTTTCGGCTCATGGTTTGGGCATAACACTTCCTGATCTTTCCATTCCAGTTGTCTGTTTTGTGCTGCTGCTGCTGCTCTCTCTCTCTCTCTCTCTCTCTCTCTCTCTCTCTCTCTCTCTCTCTCTCTCTCTCTCTCTCTCTCTCTGGTTTGAACTCAAGCGTAGTCCATACACGTGGGGAGTGCACGGAATCGATTTTGTATGTGGATTAGCTTTCCTTTTTACCAGTGTCCCTTCGGCATTACTCCGACTTCTGAGATACATGTAGTGTACGTCCCCAAGTCAAGGACGAGAAGTCAACATTTTAGTCCAACTGACCGCTGTAGCAGTTGAACCCACTACCTCGGCATTAGCGCACCGAAATTTTAAGAGCAAGCGCTTTTATTTATTCGTCCATCTAACCTCTGCTGCTCTCTTTAATTCAGTGCATGTCTGCGTGGATAGAACTGTGCCTACCCTTAACCTTCTTCTTGTCCCCTTAGTGTACCCCCCCCCCCCTCCCCCCACCAGTACTTTCCTCGATGGTTCTTCGTGTCTTATGATGTGATCAGACTAAGGGTCTTTGCTTTTATTGATTATTTTAAGGAAGTCCTCTTAATTATACTATGATCAACATTGCCACAATAAATAATAAAATAAAAACTTGACGTGTTTGATGTTGCATTGTTATGTCTGATTTCCTGTCATTGTTAATGTCTCTTTAACTGATTAAGTGCCTTTGGATGATATATCGTGGTATTCAATCTTTTTATAGCTGCCATGGGCTTATAATTCAAAGTATGCTTAAAATATAAATACAGTAGTTTTCCGTACATAACCCCCATTAATTTGATACATAATACAACATATCTACTTTCATATTAACAACGTTTAAGTCATAACTATGACACACCCCTACTTCCCATTTTCGACCATCCAATTTTGCTTGGTCCAAACCTACTGTTTGTTTGGCACTGAATCAGTTAATAACTGGAACAGAGGCGAAGTGGCTTACAGATGCCCTGTCCATCCAGAATTCTAGAAAACCAGGAACACGTCTTAGTGTGGATGTTTCCTAACTTAACCAGGAGGTCAGCATCCGGTATGCTAATGCCAAGGTAAAGACAGTCCTTGACTTGAGGGCGTAAATTACAAGTACCTCTGAAGTCGGAGTGGGTTCGCCTGATAGCGAGGGACACTGGTAATAGGGAAAGCTAATCCACATTCAAAATTCTGTACAGTGTTACTAGAAGTAATGTGTTTGGACTACGCTTGAGCGAGCGAGCGAGCGAGCGCAAAAAACCAAGAACGTTATACACAGAAACGAAATGCTAGAGTAGTTGACCAGACGCCTATCCTAGTCGGATAAGTTAGCATACAAAGTAAAGTGCTCCTTTCACGACTTGAGGCGGATGGGTATATTGTTCTAACCCAACATTTGTTGACCGATTATCACGTGATGAGTCATGTGGCTAACATCCCGCTCGTCGCCGTTACTTCCTCGAACATGTTCTGGTACCCGTTTTAGACTGGATCGAACTGCGAGCCAGATCAGTGAACATAAATGTACGCCTGGATAGGGATTCGAATAGATAACCACCGATCCGGTGGGCAAGAAATACAACTGCCGCGGATCTTCTGGTCAGATCAGGCTGAGCAAGATTGCATGGACCTGCACAGATTGCCCATTTGAAGAACTGTCTGGTAGTTACGATCGAGCCGAATATGTACATCCATCCATCATCCATCATGTGCCATGCCGATAAGTTTGGGCGGTCATGTTCTGCTATCTCACTCGATCACCAGAGTCGTGGATCAGCTCCGTGTTCCCGTCTCGACCATGCCATGTGGCCAAGCCATCCAGGTTTTTACTTCTCGGTCTTCCCCTTGGTCTCTTCCCTTCGATCTTGCCAGTCGTCACCAAGTTTTCCAAGTCATTTCTTCTCATAAGATGCCCAAAAAATTTTGAATGTCTACGTCTAATGACCAGGGTTGCCAAGTTGGCTTTTTAAACGCCAAATCCAATAAATATGGCTTAAAAAACAGGTTTGGCGTCAAAACATCAGTCTAGTGTTTTGGCTTTTTTCTTGGCTTTAAAAAATGTGTAATGGCATAATAATAATTAGCTATTAATGTCTCTTTTTTGAATTGGTGACGTTAATGTTTTTATCTTGTTTTAACACTTTTTAGCTGAAACAAATGCAAAACAATACTGCTTTTGGTTTCCTCCGAAGTCGGAGAGTGTCTGCCTGTACGGCGAGGAACCACCAGTCTGAACACCAATAAGCCAGACATGGGACAACGGATACTCACGCAAAACTCAGGTCCTGTATGACATCACACTGATGTTGGACAACAGGATGCCTTCATCCGACATACAGGACTTCACGTTGGAGCTCAAGCCAACGAACACAAGCAAGCAAGCAAGCACTGCTTTTGGTTCATTCTTGAGAACGAACGTAACAACTAACAAGTATTCAACACGTATGGTTTTCGTACTGTACTTGTACTGTTCTATGCGCACTCACGTACTGCGCAGCCACCTCATACCTTCTGACAGAAATACCAAATTGGTTTAGACATAGCAATCTAAGACAAGAACCATTTAAAGATTCATTCAAAATTATGAACTCTTTGACAGAATTTCAGCAAGTTAGAACGGCACTACTTCCTTTTGAGAACATTTTTCTACTCGCTGGCTTGTCCGGGGAAAAGTAATGTTCAAAATTCTAATGGATTGGGAAGAACTCAAGGCTTAATTTATTGCCTATCTGCTGAATTAACAAATTATGACACTAAATTTAAGTCACGATTATAAAGGACATGCTTCTAGATCAAAGAAACTACCTTTATTTTCATTTTGCAACCCCTGTTGTCCAGGAATTCGAAAGGTTAAATAGCCAATCTCAAACTTAGGCTTTATCCAAATCACACTATCGCAAAATCAACACCTGCGAGATGAGATGCCTGAGGAGAGCTGCCAACTTAAGAATCGAGACCGAGTAAGAAATGCTGTTATCAGACAGACAGTGGGATCAACACCTTGTGCCACATTTATTGAAAGACAGAAGATCAAGTGGTTTGGCCATGTTGTTAGAATGCAACACCATCAACTACCATCACTGGCCTTACATCAAAGATCATCTGCGACAAGACCAAGAGGACGTCCTAGGACGAAAATGGATTGACGACATCAAAGACATTGTCTCATTGGGCACTGGAACGCAAATTATTCCTCCCCACGACGCTTGACGGCAGAAGTGGAAGATGATGATGATGATGATGATGATGATGATGATGATGATGATGAAATAGCCTTTGTCAGAAAAGTAAGGCAGATCCTCACTAATTACATGAAGAACTATTTTTGCAGTATAAGAATCTTAATAGTAGGATTTATTATACCAATAATAAGAAAAAAAGATATTTCTAATGTTGATTTTGGCATCAAATTCCTGTCAGAGTGTGATAACTACTATTCAGAAAAGGTCTGATACGAAAATTAATTGCCAACAAGAGGTCTTAGATCTGAAAGAAAGATGCTTATCTATGCTAGAAAAAGCACTTGATCAAATTAGAAAGCGGTTTCCTTCAGCAAGAAATATATTTAAAGATCTAATCAATTTTAGCCCTGGAATAATCTTACACCAGGCTTCTAGACAACTATTTTCGAAATTGCCCGTTTTGCATTTGGCTGAAGAAAATCACACTATTATTTATATACTATTATTTATATTGGGTAATGTTTGGCTTTATTTATCTTCTTTAATTTCATGACTTGGCTTTATTTGATCACAGTGATCTGGCAACTCTGCTAATGACTCTAATCAGTTTACGATCTTCATTTATTTTTTGAATAGGTACATGCCCAGGCTAAATGATAAAATTCGAAAATCAAAGTACACGCACATTTGTAAAGCTTGTGTGATTCTCTAATACACACATTGAAATGCTTGGAAGGTCTACAGAGGTCGTGTATTGTGTAGAGATTCTCCTTGTGTGATTTATCGGAGGAAACTGGGACACTATTTATTGCATACATGTGTGCACTGACGGTGGTCATTTACAAACTAAACCACATCAAACTAACTTTAAAATAGAGAGCCGATGGAGCATAGTGGTTGGTACGCTTATACAGTCGTCGAAGGTTCAACCCTCATGACTGCCAGTACATGATTTCCACCCAGCCAGTTAGTTGCATATCCTTTACATGACGCAGCGGTCAACCCCAGCATTTTTTGACGGGTTGTTATTTCTTGGCAAGTTAACGTTCACTAGTTTGCCATTGCTTTCTGAACGACCATCACTCATATTGCAATGCGGTCTGCTTCCAAATCTCTCGCAGCTGTATTTCGAACGTGGTATTCGGGATTAAGAATTGCGTTCGAAGCCCGTTTGCGACAGCTCCGGCAGTATCCAACCAGGACAACGGTCAAATGGACCCAGTTTCCTCAATAGTACCAAAACATTGTGTCCTTCTAACTGTCAGAGATAGGGGTCGAGGGAGGAACTTGTCAACACACATCATATTGCCGAGGCTTTACGGAAAGATCCTAACATATCACACCATTGTGTGAATATCTTTATGGGGCTCATCGTTGATGGAAGAGAATGCAGACACGACGAAGAAGAGGTTGAAGAGGAATTAGTAGTAGTAGTAGTAGTAGTAGTAGTAGTAGTAGTAGTAGTAGTAGTAGTAGTAGTAGTAGTAGTAGTAGTAGTAGTAGTAGTAGTAGTAGTAGTAATAGTAGTAGTAACAGCAGCAGCAGCAGCAGTAGCAATAGTAGTAGTAACAGCAGCAGCAGCAGCAGCAGCAGTAGTAGTAGTAGTAGTAGTAGTAGTAGTAGTAGTAGTAGTAGTAGTAGTAGTAGTAGTAGTAGTAGTGGATGTGGTTGTGGTGGTAGAGGAAGAGGAAGATGATGGTGAAAAGGAGCGGAGGAAGAAGGAAGAGAAAGAGGAAACGGAGAAGAAGACGCTGACGAAAAGACATGAGGTCGGTTTTCATAATAATAATAATAATAATAATAATAATAATAATAATGATTATACGAATCGTATTATTATTATTATTATTATTATTATTATTATTATTAGTAGTAGTAGTAGTAGTAGTAGAAGTAGTAGTAGTAGTAGTAGTAGTAGTAGTAGTAGTAGTAGTAGTAGTAGTTGTAGTGGTAGTAGTAGTAGTAGTAGTAGTAGTAGTAGTAGTAGTAGTAGTAGTAGTAGTAGTAGTAGTAGTAGTAGTAGTAGTAGTAGTAGTAGAAGAAGAAGAAGAAGAAGAAGAAGAAGAAGAAGAAGAAGAAGAAGAAGAAGAAGAAGAAGAAGAAGAAGAAAGAGGAGGAGAAGAAGAAGAAGAAGAAGAAGAAGAAGAAGAAGAAGAAGAAGAAGAAGAAGAAGAAGAAGAAGAAGAAGAAGAAGAAGAAGAAGACGCAGCAGCAGCTATCATTAAATCACATAGAGGAGCTTTTGTACATAATCTAATTCTTTCATTCTTATAAAAGAGAGTGTCTGTTTTCTAAGTTCATGGCAAACTACTCAATGTAAAATTGTCTATAAAACCCAACCCGGGGTCAAAGGGCGTGCAGCATTAAACAGTCTTCCTATCCCCTTTAACCCCATTCATACACAGACGGTTTGTTATCTCATTCGGTTTGTTCGTTCATAAACGATAGATTCGCAACCTCAAGTAATATATCCAATCAGTTGATGTTTCATTGTGTCTCGGATAAAAAATTGAATCTTTTTATCTCGTGCTCATGTAAAACACTTCAGCTGTGAAAACATTACTTGTCTGTCCCGGTCTCTCATGTCACACTACATTTTATCTGTCTGGATTTGAAGTTTGCGGACAGAAGCTAGACGACATTCCGGTTCAACTACGCTACCAGATAGGGATTAATCTGGACCAGGATTTTCAAACTCCGTGGACCATTTTCTTCAGATAGACTTAAAAATGTGTATACACTAAGTTGAACTTGTTGGACGGGAAATGTCTGCAAGTTAGAGAACAGTTTTTTTTTTTTTTTTAAGCATATCCTTTACAGGACTTAGCTGTCAACATCAGCATCTTTCAGCTGTATGTTGATCTCTTGGCAAGATTACGCTCAGTAGTTTGCCATTGCTTTCTGAGCGGCCGGCTCAGTATCCCGCAAGTCACGAGCGGGGGTCGAACCGCCTCAGCTCTCGCTCCGCTACGAGACTCTGCTTGATAAACGGGATTACAGACAGAAAGTGTTGTAACCCCACAGCCAGAGAGACCAGCAGAGAACAGTTAGACAATAGAAAAAATGACTGCCTTACCCACACAGTTGATAAAAATAAAATTCAAACAAGCCATAATAGCATTTTGTTTTTAGGGCCTTATATAGTGAACCAATTAGACAACGGAAACATGTGTTATCATCGGCAATTGTGATAGAATTCGCTCACTCCACAATTAACATGGACTGGATGATGTCCCGTGGAGCCGAGCTTCTACCACCTTTCCAAATTTCGGTGACGTTTAAATTTTCCAAAATACCGCAGTTTCCTAGAAGTGATTCAAATTATGAATCCATTTTTTCTCCGTTGTCTCTATTACCTCTGTCCTGTTCAACCTCAAAAGAGAAGTTATAATTAGGGCCCATCCAAGCCTTGGATTAATAATCCCGTGGTCGAATCTGCTACATGAAGGATATTAATCTGACTAGGATTGTCTTCCATTGGGATAATGCATGTGAGTCCATGTTCTGTTACTGTCGGGTAGTGTAAGATGTCAATATGTAATGTCTTCATGATTGTTGAATTTATATAACAACAACAAAAACAACAACAAATGTAATGCTTCACAAGATTATATGTATATTTTAAAAATCTGTACAATCGTCCACGATTCACGTCCAGGCATTGCCACGGGATGGATGGATAGGTAGTTAGATAGATAGATGACAGACAGACATACATACAGACAGACAGATAGACAGACAGACAGACAGACAGACAGGCAGACAGACAGACAGACAGACAGACAGACAGACAGACAGACAGACAGACAGACTGACAGACAGACAGACAGACAGACAGACAGACAGACAGACAGACAGACAGATGGTTGCTCTCAAATGTGTCACTTTAGTTACTTTAGTAGTGTTATGCCGTGGTTTCTTCCTGATGTTTGCCATAGAGAGAGAGAGAGAGAGAGAGAGAGAGAGAGAGAGAGATAGAGAGAGAGAGAGAGAGAGAGAGAGTGAGAGTGAGCGAGAGAGATGGGAAGCGAAAAAGAGAGACCTGAGAGAGAAGTAGAGAGAGAAAGAGAGAGAAAGAGAGAGAGAAATAGTGAGAGAGAAAGAGTTAGACAACGTAAGAGACTGAAAGTGAGAGAGTGTGATGAAGAGATAGAGACGAACGAGAGAGACGAACGAGAGAGAGAGAGAGAGCGAGAAAGAGAAAGATAGAGAGAGAGAAAGAGAGAGAGAAGAGAGAGAGAGAGAGAGAAAGAGTTAGGGACGGCAGAGATTGAGAAGCGAGCGAGTGAGAGGAAGAGAGAACAAACGAGAGAGAGAGAGAGAGAGAGAGAGAGAGAGAGAGAGAAAGGGAAAAAGTAAGAGGACGGAAGAGATTGAGAAGCAAGAGGAAGAGAAAGAGAACGAACGAGAGAGATAGAACAAGAGACAGAGAAAGAGAGAGAGTGAAAGAGAGAGATAGACATAGAGAGACAAAGAGAGAACAAAAGAGATAGTGAAAGAGAGAGGAGAGAAGAGAGAGAGAGAGAGAGAGAGAGAGAGAGAGAGAGAGAGAGAGAGAGAGAGAGAGAGAGAGGGAGAAATTTAAAACTGAATACCGGAAATTCCATCACGTTAACCCGACACATTTTATATGCCAAAGCTTATCTAAACACCGGAGACCAAAGATAACGACTTGAAGAAGCCATTCAAAGATGTGTCTGCCTTGATAATTCTCGACCCCTGCTTCAGTTGAGTCAAACAGAACCATCTTCACCAACTAGCACAAACCACTTCCAGCCACACTTTTGCTGAACATACAGTTTCTGTACACAGGCATCTGGTCAAGTCTATCATGGTGCTGCTGTGCTTGTTCCTGGTTCTAGCTGCTGCTGGTGTTGGTAAGTACTTAAAGTAACGGCATCTTTTCACGCCAGGAAAATGATTTGTAAGTAAAGTGAGTACAGACTGCCGCGGTAGTCTTGTTGATGGCCAACTCGGCTGGCATTGTCATGAAAACGGAGTGGCACGTGTTGGACGCCTGGGCTTGTCGCTGGTCACAGTGAGAACATGACTGGACGCCCCTTCCTCCTTGCTCTAGACCAGGGGTCACCAAACTTTTTTCACGGCGGGCCGGATAACTGGCAAAATGACGAGCGCGGGCCGGATACTCATTCTGTACAATACATGCGCCGACTTGAAGGTCTTACGGACGCGGTTCATAATCACATATACCCGCGTTCGACACATAGCTGTGCACGATTTGACAGCAGACCGCGTTGAGCTGGTTTTTTAACGCAATGGTGTGGGTGTCGGTCGTTCAGAAAACAATGGCAAACTACTGAACGTAAACTTGCCAAGTCATCAACAACAGCAAACAAATGCTGGTGTTGACTGCAAATGTTCTGTAAACGATATGCAACTAACTTTAACAATACTTGCAAGCCAGAACGAAAGCTCTGGGAAAAAAGACGAACAACTAAGTTAAGGCAAAAGTACCTGTAAATCTTCCAACTGAGTCCTGATCTGCCCCGTCAGACCCTTCCTCAGTCCAGCTATGTTTTTTTCGTTCATCAACTGTAACACCTCGAAGCTGATTCCACTGAAGGTTATAGTCTTGCAAACATTTTTGCACTTCCATGAAAATGTCTTTTCCAAGTTGTTGTTCCATGTATGCTGCAAACGGATGCCAACGCTTCTGTTATCTGAAAGTCCAAATTGACTTCACGAATGAATATGAGAAGTTGTGACGTACTCGAGAGATCAGTAGACACACCCAGTGCGAGAGAATACCACAACAAGTTCCTAGTTTTCTCGCGTATCTGTAGCACTATGTTCTCTCCGAGTTCTTCTGTTCTTCGCACAAGTGAACTTGCCGAAAGGCTGATAGTTCCAAACAAATCGGCTTTCTCAGGACACATGTCATTTGCTGCTTCCATCATACACTCTTTGATAAAGTTACTATCAGTAAACGGTTTTCTTCGTTCTGCCATCTTATGCACTATTTTGTAACTTGTACGAGTGACAGATTCATTTTCAGCGAACTTTCTCGTGAAGAGATTTCTTTGTGTTTCTAAACCACATTTCATGGACTCATATTTCTCAGTGCGTAACTTTCAAGAAACTTTTGAATATGTTCATATATGTTTTGTTTCCTATTGACGCCGAAGATTGTACTCTTTTAAAACCGCAACACTTTCACTGCATATTACGCAACTGGTTTTCTGGTCCTTTATTTCCACAAAGAATTACTTTACTCCCCATTCTTCATTGAAAACGCGACACTTGGCGACCACTTTTCTTTTCTTAGTAGCCATAATGATGGGTGAAGTACACGAGATCTGAACATGAAAAGGACATTGAATTAGAAACATAATTATAGACATATTGAAACAAAAGAAAAGCAGAGGATAAGGGGTCACCAGTGAAGCTACGGCTCACCAAAGATACATATACAGTTTATAGGTACCTTTGGTAATAGAATATATCTCATAATAAGGTTTGGAAAATGTAAACATAGGGCCGGCCTAAATAAACAGCCTAGAGCAGTGTTTTTCAACTGGGGTTCCGTGAGTCGTAGCCAGGGGTTCCAACGAAACAGACTGAAATCGACTAACTGCAACATTTCTGCCCATCTGGTTTATTACATAAAGTAGGACAGACACTTGGATCATCACACAGAGTTCCTTGAGCAAAGTAAACATTTGCGTAAGGATCTGCTCCAGCAGAAATGTTGAAAAACACGGGCCTAGAGACCAGCTCGATTAACACCTTGACTGGGGAATTCTTCTGAGCTGGGGATAATATTTTCGTAATAATACGAGGATTGTATGGCATTGTTATGCTATGTTTGCTACTTTATTGCCTCTATTCACACTTGTAGTTCATTTACCTATCACTGTCAAACATAGAAATCCTTGTTACATACCTATACAATGGGTGACTGGCAAAATGGAGTAAATATTTCTGGAGCATCGGACCTGTGTTGATAGACGGACGCATCTGGGGGAGGGGAAGATGTGTGTGTGTGTGTGTGTGTGTGTGTGTGTGTGTGTCTTGTGCCATGGAAACCGTGGTAACGTCAGAGCGTAGGCGGCTCTACCACGAGCCTGGAAAGGACATGGGATGGCGCGAAGAGCAAACATTACAATAAACAAGAACATCTATATACAATCAGTTATAATTGAAAATAGTAAATTTAAAACACATAGTAGCCAGGAGGTCTCGGCATGTATGAAGATCTTCTATTATTTTAAATATTTACATTAAAATTTTTATAACAACGTCTCGTGTTCCATACGTTACATAAAGCAAGTTCGAGTACCGTCTGTGGCCGGATGAAATTACGTCGCGAGCCGGATCCGACCCGCGGGCCGTAGTTTGGTGACCCCTGCTCTATATAATCAGGAGAAAAGTGACAAATTATGCGGAAGCTTCGGAGATTTGACTTCAAAGAAGAACGATGAGAACACTGAGGGTGGATAGAAAGAGCAATGAAGATATCTTGAAAACAAAATAAATAAACAGAATCATCACCTGATGCCTTCTTTAATATAGGGTGTGTTGACGTGGAGGTAGCGGGTGCAACCCCTAAACCGGTCAGCTGGACTAAAATGTTGACTTCTCGTCCTTTTTTGGGGATGTAAATTACAAGTACCTCTGAAGTCGGAGTGGGTTCGCCTGATAGCGAGAGACACTGATAACAGGAAAATCAAAGAGGCTAATGATACCGTAATGATATTGTATACAATCATAAGAAAGAGACAATCAGTTTTCCTTAGTTTTCATGTGATGAGAAGAGAGGCACTGGGGAGCATCGTGACAACTGGCAAGATCAATGGGAAAAGAGGCAGAGGCAGACCAAGAGAAATGATGCTGGATGGATTGAGACAGTGGCATAGAGGAATATCATCAGCAGAGTTGATCCCGAACACCAAAGACCAGATCTGTGGAGAGATATGACTGCCTACACCAGCTGGCAGGGCACATACTGGTGATGATTACACAAATATACCCTCGAGAAATCGAAACAAATCCATCCATCCATCATGTGCCATGCCGATAAGCGTTACGCGTCATGTTTTGCCATCTCACTCGATCACCAGAGTCGTGGATCAGCTCCGTGTTTCTGTCTCGACCATGCCACGTGACCAAGCCACCCAGGTATTTAATTCTCGATCTTCCCCTTTGTCTCTTCCCTTCAATCTTGCCAGTTGTCACCAAGTTCTTCAATTCATTTCTTCTCATAACATGCTAAAAATTTTTTTTAATTATTTGTTCATGATGTTCAAATTACTGGCTCCAGTCACGGTTAAAAAACAAAATAACAAGCTGAACAGCACATAAATGCCTTTGAACATAAATGTTAAAAACGAGTTCTAAGAATATCTTGGATAAAGAAGAGAACAAATGCATCCATACGAAAAGAGCTAAATATTGAACAATGTTGGCTGCTAAAGACAATAAAACAAAGAAAATTGAAATATGTTAGTTTCTTAAAACGTAATGAAAGTTTGGAGAGAACAATAATTGAGGGGTATATGTCCGGAAGCCGTCTCCCTGGTGTAGGGGTTAAGGACGTTGTTCTTAATCCCGTATACTCTCTTACGAAACACACCTGCGCCAGATTCGGCAGCGGATCGCGTTGTGTTGATTACTGACCGGGGTATGTGAGCCGATCGTTCAGAAAGCAATGGCAAGCTACTGAACGTAAAACTTGCCAAGACATCAACAGCAGCTGAAAAATGCTGGTGTTGAATGCAATGTCCTTTAAAGGATATGCGAAAGAAAACATATGCCCGGGAAGAGAGGATGGGTGCAGGATGTGGCAGATGATCTCCAGATGGGTACACGGGACATCTTGCTTATGATCGAGAGGTTTTCCGGAAGGTTGTTATGGGAGAGAGGTTCTGCAAAGGACATGATGCTGAATGAATGAATGAAGGAAGGAAGGAAGGAAGGAAGGAATGAATGAAGGAATGAATGAATGAATGAATGAGTCACGGTAACAGTTAAGGTAACAACTGCTTAGAAGAGTGCGGGCTAAAGCTATAGTCTCTGCACGATGAAATGGCGGATACATTTGCTAACTACGTCATGTTTAGTGCAAGTCTAGCTACCGTGCCGGGGTCTGTGCTTTAGGGGCAGTCAACACGTTTCACCATCCAGCATATCGACTTCGAAATCAGCTGCAGACGATCTGGAAGCAGACAGCGTACGCTGATTTTTTAATAATGATATGAGCGTCGGTGGTTCAGATAGCACTAGCATACTAAAGTTAGTTGCATATACTTTACATGACGTTGCAGTCAACACAAGCATTGTTTGCTGTTGTGTTCTCTTGGCAAGTTTACGTTCGGTAGTTTGCCGTTGCTTTCTGAACGACCGGCACCCATACCGTTTCGTAAAAAAACCAGCGCAAGGCGGTCTGCTGCTAAATCGTTCGCAGCCGTGTTTCGGACGCGGGTATGCGAGCTTACCAACTGCCTCCGTAAGCTCTTCGCCATAGAGCCGGCATAGCAACCTACTGAACGTAAAATTACCGAATAAATCTAATAAAATAATGCTGGGGTTGATTCTGACGTTCTGTAAAAGACATACAACAAACTGTTTAGATATCGAAGTTCTTGACAAGGCTTCTTAGTGCATTGGCCTATCAACACAGCGGCCTGAGAGTTCGATCTTCAGAAACGGAAGGGTTGCATGTTTTTCTATAGGAACGATGATGTATGAGGAAATTGGTCAAACCATATAATCCTGACCCAATATATAAGAGGACCCTTCACGTTGCACTTCTGCGGCTTTGTCTAACGCTGGAGCTTTTTAAATGCATGCCCTTTGCCTGACGTCGCATTCACCCTCCAACCTGTACTGACTGTTTGCGAGTTACGTTCAGGAGTTTGCCAATGCTTTCTGAACAAGATTTCAAGATTTAAGGCCAACGTTAGATTATATCTGCCACTTGTTTACAGAAGAAACTGCCACAGAACTACATACATACATTGGCACCTTGCCGTCTTGACAGACGATAGTTTGTGCTTTAAAAAGGCATAATAACTTTTAACTATGGCGGTAGCGAGTGTGACTGATAAGGCCAATTTGCGCTGTAAATGTCCGTTCACAGTGGGTGCATGTGAACACGTGGTCATTTCCACCATCATGCACCATCTTACGTCTCACACGCTTGGTGTGTGACTTTTCTGCAATAATTTTCTCCTTTGACTTTATTCCATTTCTGATATTTGCCCTCCATGCAACACGTTCAGCGGCGACTTGCTCCCACAGAACTACCTATTTACAAATACTGAAACCTACATTGTTACAGGGGCTCAGTTAGATTTCAGAGTACAACAGCGCGGCCTTGACGTCAGCATAAACTGCACATTCAAGGACGCTTCGACTGATGATCTCAAACTGGTTATCGCCATGGAGGTATCCAGGTAAGTTGTGGCTGATCGGACCATGTTGTGAATTCAGTACTCTACTCTGACCTTTGACCTTCCCAGTCAAAGGTCAGAGTATAGTACTGAATTCACAACATGCTACTCACAATATGTTACTCAAATCCACTCCAGACTGATCCCAACGAATGTGAACTTCTTTCTATATCTGGTGTTGGATTGTCCAGTCAGTTATTTCCAAGCTTGTTTACGACTACATTGATTTTATACACTATACATCATTATCATATGTCACTACGATCACAGGGATCTTGAGTCAGGTCTCTAGTCTTGTCCCGATTAAACAAGGTGCCATGACATTCTGGTATTTATCGCTTTGTCTTCCCCTTGTTCTTTTCTCATCAATTTTGTCAATTGTCATTACCTTTTCTAATTCATTTCTCCTCATAATATCTTAAGGAATCTTTACTGTCACATCTAATTTCTCTAATCAGTTTACGGATTTCACTTACTTCTTGAAAGACTGTCTTATTTGGTTTTTCTGTCCGTTCATGGTATTTTTTTCAATTCCCCCAGAAAGGACGCCTCCCCTGCTGTAACAATGCTGCTGACAGATCGAAGTGGCTGTGGTTGTGTCTAATGTATGTCAGTGTGCCGGACGACTGCTCAACAACTATGAGTCACTATAAAACACTGGTTTGCACACACACAACTTTATTGATTATGAAGAGACATGATGAGAACGCACCATCCCCGGAACAATATATATATATATATATATAAAACAAAACGGCAGACACATTAATTCCATGTGAAACCAATATTGCCTTCAACAGGCCTTCGAAAAATCATTTGCTACGCCTGACTCTCCCCCAGTGTCAGATCGTAGCCAACTGAGTCTATCTCCTGGGGCCAAACTTGCCCACCTTCAATAATGCCACCAACGGAGGTTTTCCCTATCTTCACCAAACTCCCAATTCTCCTGGCTAAGTTCCCTAACTTAGCCCAGGCTGACTGTCCGACTGAATTCCCTTTTCCCATCACAATCCTCTCTTTTCACCGGCTTATCTCTCGGAACCACCCATTAAAATCTATTTCCCATTTCATCTCAATTTCCAGTTCCTAAGAAAATACCTGTCTAGGTTTCCCTTTGTTCTATCCCTTCTCTAGCACGTCCTCTTTGTCCCCTGGTGATTCAGACTGACCTCTACGTGCTACCATTGTCTTGGGACTTCTTAATCAACCTCTCTGGCCCAACATCCGCTCTATTCTCATACTCACACCTGTGACCCTGTATTGTTTAACTCAGATTCTTAACCCCAACATGCGCCTATCTTGGCGTTTAACACGCACGTTCCCCTGCCATTAGATGTTTCAAAGCTTGTCTGCTTATTGTCCATGTTTCACACTCATACAACAGTTACACATGATCATGACAGAATATTTTACAATTTTAGCCGGGACAATACTAAACAAAGAAATGGTTATGTATAGCTTATTTTAAAATTATAATCTGGAAAATACGAAATAACCACTTTTGTAATCATTATCTGCCACGAATCAATCAATCATGTGCCATGCCGGAAAGCGTGGGCGGTCATGACTCGCCATTTCACTCGATCACCAGCGTCGTGGATCAGCTCAGTGTTCCTGTCTTGTCCATGCCATGTGGCCAAGCCATCCAGGTATTTTCCTCTCGGTCTTCCTCTTGGTCTGTTCCCTTCGATCTTGTCTGTTGTCACTGAGTTCTCCAATCCATTTCTTCTCATAACATGTCCAAAAAATTTTGACTGTCTACGTCTAATTTCTCTAAACAATTTATGATTTTCATTTGTCTCCTGTAGTACTTGGTCATTGGTTTTTCTGTCTGTCCATGGTATTCTTTGCATTTTCCTCAGAAACCACATTTCTGCAGCCATCAGCTTGACTGCACATTGTCCAAGTTTCACATCCATACAAAAGTACAGATTCTATGTATCCCCTCAACACTCTTTTTCTCGTTTCAATTGACATCTTTTTATTGGTCAGAATGTTTTTCATCTTGCTAAAGGCTACTTTCGCCATGGCGATTCTTGTTCTAATCTCTTCAAGGCATCTCCCATAAGATGTTATGACTGTTCCGAGATAGTTGTACCGATTCACTTGTTGAAGAATATTCCACGAATACCTTCCATAAACTGCCATGCTTGTATCCGTTTCTGTATAATTTCTATCTTAGCTTTCAATTCTACAAGAGCACAACATTCTTTTCCTTTACATTGCTTTCATATTCTTTGAGATGCATTGTTTGAAATATAATGGATATTGTACAAGGTGTAAAGTGTTACACATACTCCAAGCATGAGCATAATGCTACAGCGTGACCAGTGTCAGCCTTATTGTCGCCTTATTTCCCAGGAAATTCCCAAAACAGTCTGAAAATTGTCTGGTGAACATTATACGAAGCTGGGATAAGTTGACTTCAGTTGATTTAAGTCAACAACCGATATCACAGCACTCGAGTAATTCCCATTCGTGCTGAGACCTCAACTTCTACAGCCAGCGAAGAGTCCCAATATTAATTATACCCGTTGCAATATGTATCCGCTGTCCTTTCTCTCGGAGTATTAAGTCTCGGCCAGATCATCAGCTCACTTTCTGCATAACCATTCTCTCAAGGCAGTGATGCTTTATCTGTTCTTCCACACTACACATACGATCTCAAAGTTGTACAACCACGTCTGCCTTATAATGTGCCAATACTCCACCAACGATGCAGACATAGCACATCTGTTAGCCTGCTGATTTCCTACCACACCAGCATGACTTGGGGGAAGCGATCCAACTGATGCTCCTTATCTTGGATTTTTGAATTGACGCATGCCATTCTGCACGAAGCATGCCTGTCTTCAACCTTCTTAGCACGTTCTTAAGCCCGTTACACTCAAGGTATGTGCGTGCAGTTTGTTATTCATCCAGCGGAACGCCGCAGTGACTGTCTCTGTTTCCAGTCTCAGACTAGATGTTGTGGTATCATATGCCAGACTCTCCTGCACAAAACAACACCCATTAACCTTCGCTATGAACTTCCACACACTTCTTTTGCCTCTTAGGACAGTCATACACGTACACGATTACACAACTTGGGAGTGAATTGTGTATCAATTGTTGCACCCCCCATACTGCGCTGCTGGCCAGTCCCTGCACTCCCGGTCCAAGGTGATTATGACCCTGCACAGGTTAGACATTTAAGTACAGGTAGGAATCGACCTCAATGCCGTCATGGTTGGATAGAGAATTTCGCCAATGCTTGGGATGTAACAGAGACCCCCGAATTGGTCAGTAAACTCACTAACCCGGCGTTTCGATTTTATTTTTGGGTAAATTTTCTAATTTTTAAATTGAAGCCTTTTAGCTGCGCATAATTAAGCTACTTTCTTCGATATTCATTAGGATTGTTAACGTTCTCGATGTATATACAACAATCTCATAGTTGTCACCCCTTACCGGAGACTGTTAGATGTCCTATCAATTCACACACGATTTGATCAGTTAAAACAAAATGTGATCAATATTTGATAATTGCCACACGATTTGATCAGTTACCACAAGATTTGATCAATTACCACAAGATTTGATCAATTACCACAAGATTTGATAATTGCCACACGATTTGATCAGTTACCACAAGATTTGATCAATTACCACAAGATTTGATCAATTACCACAAGATTTGATAATTGCCAACACGATTTGATTAATTTCCTCTCGATTTGATCAATTACAACAAAGTCTGATCAATTACCACAAGACTTGATAATTGCCACGCGATTTGATCAATTACCACAACATTTGATAAATTGCCACAAGATGTGATAATTGCCACACCATTTGATCAATTACCACAAGATTTGATCAATTACCACAAAATTTGATTAATTATCACACGATTTGATAATTACCAAAACGTTTTGATCAATTCCCACACGATTTGATCAATTACAACAAATTGTGATCAATTACCACGAGATTTTATAATTGCCACACGATTTGATCTATTCCCACACGATATGATCAATTACAACAAAATGTGATCAATTACTACAAGATTTGAAAATCGTCTAACGATTTGACCAATTACCACAAGATTTGATCAATTACCACAAGATTTGATCAATCAGCACAAGATTTGATCAATTGCCAATAATATTTGATCAATTACCACAATATTTGATCAATTACCACAAGATTTGATCAATTGCCAACACGATTTGATCAATTACCACAATATTTGATCAATTACCACAAGATTTGATCAATTAGCACAAGATTTGATCAATTGCCAACACGATTTGATCAATTACCATAAGATTTGATCAATTACCACAAGATTTGATCAATTACCACAAGATTTGGGTGTGTATAAAATCAAGCCGCGGTAACCTAGTGGTTAGACACTTGCCTACCGACCTGGTCGTTATTAGTTCACATTCAGACAGAGGCTGATGTTTTAAAATTCAACCGGACTTCCAGGTCGATCAAGCCTACAATGGACACCAGAACATCTATGGGAAGTTAAAACGGCTTGCGTGGTATTGACTACACCACCCTGCAGGTGACGCCACATTTCGCCTATTTGAGAGACCTTCAAGACAAAAAGACAGACAGAGAGACAAACAGGCAGACAGATAAACAGATGGAAGGAAGGACAGACAGATTGCATTTGCGAGTGACTGAAATATTGAGTGAGATAAGAGAGCAGGTAATGAGAGTAGGAGTGTGATAGAACGAAGCGTGATGATATATTAATCTCATATTCACCCACCAGGGGCACCGACACTGAAGAACAAATAATGGCATCTTCCACTTCTGTTGGGGCTGCTCCAGTCTCTCATAGTGGCGTGGTCACCAGCAGCGTCTCTTTGGATGGGGTAAACAAAATTAGTTTACTCGTTTCATTATCATCATCTTCATCGCCGTCGTCATCATCATATCACCTTTATCATGACCATTATAATCAACAGCCATACGAGGAAAAGCAGCCAGTTATGTTTCTCCATAAACGTATGTGTTTTGTTGTGTTTTTTCTTGTTTGCGTCCGCTCGCTGCCAACTCAAGCGTAATCCATGCACGTCCTACTGCTTCTTGTGCACTGAACTGATATTTACGTGTAGAATAGCTTTCCCTGTTGCCAGTGTCCCTCGCCATCACATGAACCCACTCCGACTCCTGATGCACTTGTAATTTACGTCCCCTAATCAAGGACGAGAAGTCAACATTTTAGTTCAACTGACCGGTGTAGAGGTTGAACACGTTACCTGGACTTCAGACCACTGGAACTTTAAAAACGTGCATTCATATCCATTCGGCAATGCTGACCTCCGTTTTTGTGGAGGTTAATAAAGATCATTATATGTTGTTTGTAGTTTAGTTTTTATGGACTTAACGTGTACACTCATTGATGTTATTGCAGCAAAGTTGTTTAACTCATTAACTGAGTTAAGAGATACACATTCTCAGCCCGTGTCTAAGATATCTGGACTATCACCTTTCTATCTACTTTTCCTGTTCTGGTTAGTTCGGGGGTCTCTGACTATTTCTATTTCCTTTCTACTTCTTATCGCGCCTCTTCTCTTTGGTCAGAGCGCGGTCAGCGTTATACTCTCTCTGTGCCTCACATCATTGTACTTTCCCCCGACCTCAGACATATAGACTGAGAGGCAGACATACAGAAAGACAGACAGGCAGACAGACCAACGGACGGACGGATGGAGGAATGGATGGATGGACGGACAATATTGCAATGATAAGATGTCCGTAGAAAGTGTAACCGAGAAAAAAAGGTTAGTTGCATGTCCTTTACAGGACGTAGCACTCAACCCCAACATTTTTTGGCTATTTGTAATTCTTAGGCAGGTTTACGTTCAGTAGTTTGCCATTGCTTTCCGAACAACTGGCAACCATATTATTTCATAAAATACCAACGTAAGGCTATCTGCTGCCAAATCGACCACAGCTGTGTTTCGAACGCGGGTATACAAGATTATGAACTTCGTCCGTAACCTCTTCGCAACGGAGTCGGTCATTGAGATAATCCTAACATTTAATTCCCATGTTCACACTCTTGTTAAACAAATAGCTAAAAAAGAAAGAAAGAAAGAAACAAACAAACAAACAACAATACAAAGTCTACAAACTTGTCAAAATTAAATATGTCCTTGATGAAGACAAAAAAAAAAAGATATTCTATACTTCTCACATACAAGCACATGTTGACTATTGCTCCACAATCGGAGATGGATGCTCCAAATCAATAACAAAGCGCCTTTATTCACCCCAGAAACGGGGTGTAAGTTTAATTAATGGTAAAAAGCTTAGCGACAATTCTAGCCCACATAAACGTCTTCAGTTACTACCATTCCACAAAAGCTTACTGTTTAATAAGGTCAAACTAATTCACAAAAACCCATATCAAAATGCTTTAAGCTATCTTTGGCCATTGCTTAAATATAACGCAAGACAGCGAACAACGAAAACTACTTTGTATCGCTAAACCTAGGATACACTTACACAAAACAAGCTTAGCGTACTCTGCAGATAAACTGTGGAACAATCTTCCACAAGAAATAAAAGACACCAACTAATTCCTATACATACACTGGCAACCTATTCAAACACTACCTCAGTACAGACCTTTTTTGTTTTTGTTCGCATATCCTTTACAGGACATCGCTGTCAACATCAGCATCTTTCAGCTGATTGTTGATTTCTTGGCAAGATTACGCTCAGTAGTTTGCCATTGCTTTCTGAGCGACCGGCTCACATACCCCTAAGTTACCGACGCGGATAGAACCGCTACTAAGTCTCGCGAACGTCACGTTACTCACGAGAGTATACGGGATTACGGAGAAAGTCGTGTAATCCCTAGACTAGGGAGATCGGCCAGTACAGACTACATACCCCTTAAAATAAAAACATAAAAACAACATAATAATTATCTCGAAGGACAACAAGTATAATAAACATTCTCTTAACTGTGTACGTTAAACTGACATGTATTTACCGTAGCTATTTATAATCGCCATGTAAACATTAGATTTGGTAAATCATGTATTATTGATTATTGCACATTTTATATGCGTTTTAATGCATATTGTTTCTGTTGTTGTCGTTGTTGTCTAAGATTAGATTCATAAGTGTTATATGAATGAATTAATGTATGAGAGTAGAGAGGTAGGAAGGACAGTATATCAGACGGGCCTGCGAGCCCAATTTTAAACCCTTTAAAAATAAAGTTTGTTCATTATGTTGTAATAAAAATATTGACTGAAGTTGTCATGTTCTGTGTTATCATCAGAGATATGAGTCATACATAAACATAGAATGGTCATCGGCGAATGCCTCACTGGAAGGCAACTACATATGTCGAGTCAACGGTCTGGACTTGAACAACTCGCCTGTGATCCGGAGTCAGGAGCTCTCGCTGACTTTGGAAGGTGGGTGTACAGATAGACAGGAACAATATGAGAGTTTTTATCACCGGCATAGAGCATTCAGACAGACAGGAAAAATAATAGCGTGTTTATCACCGGCATAGAGCATTCAGACACACAGTAACAATAATAGCGTGTTTATCACCGGGATAGAGCATTCAGACATACAGTAACAATAATAGCGTGTTTATCACCGGGATAGAGCATTCAGACATACAGTAACAATAATAGCGTGTTTATCACTGGGATAGAGAGTTCAGACACACAGTAACAATAATAGCGTGTTTATCACCGGGATAGAGCATTCAGACATACAGTAACAATAATAGCGTGTTTATCACCGGGATAGAGCATTCAGACATACAGTAACAATAATAGCGTGTTTATCACCGGGATAGAGCATTCAGACATACAGTAACAATAATAGCGTGTTTATCACCGGGATAGAGCATTCAGACATACAGTAACAATAATAGCGTGTTTATCACCGGGATAGAGCATTCAGACATACAGTAACAATAATAGCGTGTTTATCACCGGGATAGAGCATTCAGACATACAGTAACAATAATAGCGTGTTTATCACCGGGATAGAGCATTCAGACATACAGTAACAATAATAGCGTGTTTATCACCGGCATAGAGCATTCAGACATACAGTAACAATAATAGCGTGTTTATCACCGGGATAGAGCATTCAGACATACAGTAACAATAATAGCGTGTTTATCACCGGGATAGAGCATTCAGACATACAGTAACAATAATAGCGTGTTTATCACTGGGATAGAGCATTCAGACATACAGAAACAATAATAGCGTGTTTATCACTGGGATAGAGAATTCAGACATACAGTAACAATAATAGCGTGTTTATCACCGGGATAGAGCATTCAGACATACAGTAACAATAATAGCGTGTTTATCACTGGGATAGAGCATTCAGACATACAGTAACAATAATAGCGTGTTTATCACCGGGATAGAGCATTCAGACATACAGTAACAATAATAGCGTGTTTATCACCGGGATAGAGCATTCAGACATACAGTAACAATAATAGCGTGTTTATCACCGGGATAGAGCATTCAGACATACAGTAACAATAATAGCGTGTTTATCACTGGGATAGAGCATTCAGACATACAGTAACAATAATAGCGTGTTTATCATTGGGATAGAGCATTCAGACATACAGTAACAATAATAGCGTGTTTATTATTGGGATAGAGCATTCAGACATACAGTAACAATAATAGCGTGTTTATCATTGGGATAGAGCATTCAGACAGACAGGAACAATAATAGCGTGTTTAACACCGGGATAGAGCATTCAGACATACAGTAACAATAATAGCGTGTTTATTATTGGGATAGAGCATTCAGACATACAGTAACAATAATAGCGTGTTTATCATTGGGATAGAGCATTCAGACAGACAGGAAAAATAATAGCGTGTTTATCACTGGGATAGAGCATTCAGACACACAGAAACAATAATAGCGTGTTTATCACTGGGATAGAGAATTCAGACATACAGTAACAATAATGGCGTGTTTATCACTGGGATAGAGCATTCATACATACAGTAACAATAATAGCGTGTTTATCACTGGGATAGAGCATTCAGACATACAGTAACAATAATGGCGTGTTTATCACCGGGATAGAGCATTCAGACATACAGTAACAATAATAGCGTGTTTATCACTGGGATAGAGAATTCAGACATACAGTAACAATAATGGCGTGTTTATCACTGGGATAGAGCATTCAGACATACAGTAACAATAATAGCGTGTTTATCACTGGGATAGAGCATTCAGACACACAGAAACAATAATAGCGTGTTTATCACCGGGATAGAGAATTCAGACACACAGTAACAATAATAGCGTGTTTATCACCGGGATAGAGCATTCATACATACAGTAACAATAATAGCGTGTTTATCACTGGGATAGAGCATTCAGACATACAGTAACAATAATAGCGTGTTTATCATTGGGATAGAGCATTCAGACATACAGTAACAATAATAGCGTGTTTATCATTGGGATAGAGCATTCAGACAGACAGGAACAATAAGAGCGTATTTATCACTGGGATAGAGCATTCAGACAGACAGGAAAAATAATAGCGTGTTTATCACTGGGATAGAGCATTCAGACAGACAGGAAAAATAATAGCGTGTTTATCACTGGGATAGAGCATTCAGACACACAGAAACAATAATAGCGTGTTTATCACCGGGATAGAGCATTCATACATACAGTAACAATAATAGCGTGTTTATCACCGGGATAGAGCATTCATACATACAGTAACAATAATAGCGTGTTTATCACTGGGATAGAGCATTCAGACACACAGAAACAATAATAGCGTGTTTATCACTGGGATAGAGAATTCAGACACACAGTAACAATAATAGCGTGTTTATCACCGGGATAGAGCATTCATACATACAGTAACAATAATAGCGTGTTTATCACTGGGATAGAGCATTCAGACAGACAGGAAAAATAATAGCGTGTTTATCACTGGGATAGAGCATTCAGACACACAGAAACAATAATAGCGTGTTTATCACTGGGATAGAGCATTCATACATACAGTAACAATAATAGCGTGTTTATCACTGGGATAGAGCATTCATACATACAGTAACAATAATAGCGTGTTTATCACTGGGATAGAGCATTCAGACATACAGTAACAATAATAGCGTGTTTATCACTGGGATAGAGCATTCAGACAGACAGGAAAAATAATAGCGTGTTTATCACTGGGATAGAGCATTCAGACACACAGAAACAATAATAGCGTGTTTATCACTGGGATAGAGAATTCAGACACACAGTAACAATAATAGCGTGTTTATCACCGGGATAGAGCATTCATACATACAGTAACAATAATAGCGTGTTTATCACTGGGATAGAGCATTCAGACATACAGTAACAATAATAGCGTGTTTATCATTGGGATAGAGCATTCAGACATACAGTAACAATAATAGCGTGTTTATCATTGGGATAGAGCATTCAGACAGACAGGAACAATAAGAGCGTATTTATCACTGGGGTAGAACATTCAGACTGACAGAAACATTAAAATCGTGTTTATCACCGGGATAAAGTATTCAGACAGACAGGAACAATAAGAGAGTTTTTATCACCGGGATAGAGCATTCAGAAAGACAAGAACAATACGAGAGTTTTATCACCGGGATTGAGCATTTAGACAGACAGACAGGAACAATAAGAGAGTTTTTATCACCGGCATACAGCGTTCAGACATACAGGAACACTAAGATAGATTTTATCATCGGCATAGAGCATTCAAACAGACAGGAACAATAAGATAGATTTTATCACTGACATAGAGCATTCAGACAGACAGGCATGTAGACACACACACACACACGCACACGTACACAGACACACACATATATATGTGTGGGTGTGTGTGCATGTGTGTGAGTGTACGTGTGTGACTAAGTGTGTGTGTGTATTATCAACGAAACACTACACCCTTTAGGAGGGATTGTGTCGATTCAACAGCTTCCCAAGCTTGGGAATAAGTCAGTCGGTCAGTGTTGCGGAAGCATGTTTACGTTAAACTACCACCATATCCCACCTCTAGTGAATACTGAACGGGTTCCGTGGCGAAGGTTTACGGGCGCCATTCGAAACACAGCTGCGCGCAATTTGGCAGCAGTCCGCGTTGCGATGGGTTTTTACGAAATGGTATGGATGCCGGTCGTTCAGAAAGTTATGGCAAACTACTGAGCCAAGAGATCACAACAGAAAAAAAGATGCTGGTGTTGACCGCAACGTCCTGTAAAGGCTATACAACTAACTTTTCTTTTAAACTGAGTGCTGAGGGACTTAACCGTGACGCCCAAGACTTCACTTGAGACACACTACAAACACGTCAATGCCATGCTGCTGCCGTCAAGACCAATGATGGCGACGCCCCACTACTCTCCCGAGAACACTAAATGATTGTTCTTTCTCCACACCAGATAACCAGAAACATCGTTTCCCCGCCAGTTTTCTCGTAACTGCAACGATGAGAGCCGAGTGGACTACCTTGTAAAGGTTCAAAAGGGGCAGTCATCATTATCTTTCACTCGAGCCTATGTAACAAGATGTGCAACTCTTAGACTCTTAGTAAGGGCACCACAAAACGCGTGTTCATTTGCAAAGTTGACGTGAGGAAATAAAGGCACGAGAGTCGCGAGCAGCTGTCAGCTGTTTAATCACAATAGCCTAAAAAAAACCAAAAAACAAGGGATAGTAGCGCTCGTTCTTAAACATCCGGTGTGCTGATACCGCGGTAGCGGGTTCAACTCCTACACCGGTCTTTTGAATTAAAATGTTGATTTCTCGCCCTTGACAAGTACCTCAGGAATGGGTTCGCTTGATGGCGAGGGACACTGGTAAAGGGAAAGCTAATACCCAATGCCAAAACCAGTCCAGTGCTACTAGAAGTAGTAGCGTTTGTATGGACTTCGCTTGAGTTTAAAGCCAGTGAACACCCAAAAAAAAAAAAAAACCAATATATTGTAGTGTTGCTGGTGTCTGGCATGGGGGTCCTTCAATACTGAGGGAATAAAAGTCTGGAACCCAAGCAACCGTCACTACATGTTGGGATTTATTGTTCACCTTCGATACATACAAATGGGGGTTAGAATGCTGATCCTTTGATATGTGGGATTGGTTGCTCCACTACTCGGCTATCGGCTCCTCTATAGTGACCGCAGCAGGACCAAAAGACAATAGTTGAAAGTTTATACTAACGGAAATGATGAATATAATCGGAAGTATAAAATAGAGGAACTAATAAAAAGGAATATAATTAGAATACAACAGAGAAAAGAAATTATACAACAGAGAAAAGAATCAAAGGAATATAATCAGAAGTATAACATAGAGATACAACTCAATGACATTTAATTGGAAGTATATTTATCATCATCATCATCATCATCATCATCATCATCATCATCATCATCATCATCATCATCATAATAATCATCATCATCATCATCATCAAGTGCCCTGCCAGCTGGCGTAGGTGTTCATGGCTCTCCACAGATCTCGGTCTTTTGTGTTCTGGATCAACTCTGCTGATGATATTCCTCCATGCCACCGTCTCAATCCATCCAGCATAATTTCTCTTGGTCTGCCGCTGCTTCTCTTCCCCTCTTACTGAGAAAATAATAAAAGAAATATAATTGGAAGTATATTATATAGATAATAATTAAAGAAATATAATTGAAAATATATTATAGAGAAAATAATCAAAGGTATATAACTGGAAGTATGTTATAGAGAAAATAATTAAATGTATATAATTGTAAGTATATTATAGAGAAAATAATTAAAGAAATATAATTGAAAATATATTATAGAGAAAATAATCAAAGAAATATAATTGGAAGAATATTTTCGAGAAAATAATTAAAGAAATATAATTGTAAGTATATTACAGAGAAAAAACATCGAATGTATATAATTGAAAGAGAAAATAGAGATAGAGGAAAGAATCTAAGGATTATTATCGGAAATATGCAATATCAAAAACGGTCACAAGGATGTTCGTTTTCTCTATTTTATACAATGCAGTTTATGCAAGTTGTGTTTTGTATTTGTATTTTTATTTGGTACATCTTCCATCTTTTAGCTAAAGTTGAATGTAACCCATTAGAGAATATTTATAGCACGTGTGATTATGGTAAACTCCCATTTAAATTCTCATCGATGTTTCCAAGTTCATGCACTTTACTGTGACTTTCATTGTGAGGTCTATGGGAACATTTCGCAATCATTACAGAAGACAATGGCTTTTGTAATAAAATATTGTAGAACAATTCTTAGAGAACCGTGGACTAAAATCAAGAAGAAGCCAGCCATTCTACAAGATCTCAAAACGGTCGTTTGGAAAGAACACTGAAAGACACCTTGCCGTCTTGATAGACAATAGTTTGTGAAGTGGATTTATACATTTCCATAACACAAAGCCTGGGCTGACGTTAGAGACCACGTGTTGCCCATGCAGCATGATCCCTCTCACAGCTTGTCTGGTTTACTCCAGAGGGAAGGTACCATCAAAACATATGGAACAAGACAAGCCGCAGAAGCTGTCGGATCAGCAAAGCAATGCTCTAACGGTCCGCCTGTCGGAGCCTCCACGCTAGACCAGCTGCCAACCAAGGCTTAGGGCCTGGTCTGCCTAGCCATAACATTTAGTCTTTAGATAGCATTTCCTGGCACTAGAGTGAGACTTGTACCGTCCCAATTTCGCTCCTCCACCTGAAACCATTTATACAATGTTGGGTGTCGGGTTTGGTGAGCGCCGCATTGGAAAGAACCGTGATGGAAGGAATGGTTTCTGAAAGACGACGCAATGGTCAATCGGCACAGAGGTGGACACGGGACATTGAAGACACCACGGGCATGCAAATGCATGAGGCAGGGGAACTGAGAAAGGATTGAGAGTCTCTTCAGGGGTCCTGATAAGAGTTCGTTTGTGATTTCGTGGCAAGTTTACGTTCAGAGGTTTGCCATTGCTTTCTGAACGACCTAACAAGGACCTGCTATACGGTGATGATACTCTGTGAGAGCACACTGACATCATTATGTATATATGATGATGAACTATGAGAGCACACTGACATCCATAAGGGATATGATGATGATGATGATGATGATGATGATGATGATGATGATGATGATGATGATGATGATGATGATGACCTATGAGAGCACACTGATATCCTTTAGGATATATGATGATCTATGATAGCATACTGATATCCTTTAGGATATATGATGATCTATGAGAGCACACTGATATCCTTTAGGATATAGGATGATCTATGACAGCACAGTGATATCCTTATGGATATATGATGATGATGATGATCTATGAGAGCACACTGATATCATTATGTATATATGATGATGAACTATGAGAGCACACTGACATCATTATGTATATATGATGATGAACTATGAGAGCACACTGACATCATTATGTATATATGATGATGATGAACTATGAGAACACACTGACATCATTATGTATATATGATGATGATGAACTATGAGAACACACTGACATCATTATGTATATATGATGATGATGAACTATGAGAGCACACTGACATCATTATGTATATATGATGATGAACTATGAGAGCACACTGACATCATTATGTATATATGATGATGATGAACTATGAGAACACACTGACATCATTATGGATATATGATGATGATGAACTATGAGAACACACTGACATCATTATGTATATATGATGATGATGAACTATGAGAACACACTGACATCATTATGGATATATGATGATGATGAACTATGAGAACACACTGACATCATTATGTATATATGATGATGAACTATGAGAGCACACTGACATCATTATGTATATATGATGATGATGAACTATGAGAACACACTGACATCATTATGGATATATGATGATGATGAACTATGAGAACACACTGACATCATTATGTATATATGATGATGATGAACTATGAGAACACACTGACATCATTATGGATATATGATGATGATGAACTATGAGAACACACTGACATCATTATGTATATATGATGATGAACTATGAGAGCACACTGACATCATTATGTATATATGATGATGAACTATGAGAGCACACTGACATCATTATGTATATATGATGATGATGAACTATGAGAACACACTGACATCATTATGGATATATGATGATGATGAACTATGAGAGCACACTGACATCATTATGTATATATGATGATGATGAACTATGAGAACACACTGACATCATTATGTATATATGATGATGAACTATGAGAGCACACTGACATCATTATGGATATATGATGATGAACTATGAGAGCACACTGACATCATTATGTATATATGATGATGAACTATGAGAGCACACTGACATCATTATGTATATATGATGATGAACTATGAGAGCACACTGACATCCATAAGGGATATATGATGATGAACTATGAGAGCACACTGACATCATTATGGATATATGATGATGAACTATGAGAGCACACTGACATCATTATGTATATATGATGATGAACTATGAGAGCACACTGACATCATTATGTATATATGATGATGATGATCTATGAGAGCACACTGACATCATTATGTATATATGATGATGAACTATGAGAGCACACTGACATCCATAAGGGATATATGATGATGAAGATGATTATGGCCTATGAGAGCACACTGACATCCTAATGGATATATGATGATTACGATCTATGAGAGCACACTGATATCCTTTAGGATATATGATGATCTATGAAAGCACACTGAAATCATTATGTATATATGATGATGAAACTATGAGAGCACACTGACATCCATAAGGGATATATGATGATGAAGATGATTATGGCCTATGAGAGCACACTGACATCCTAATGGATATATGATGATTACGATCTATGAGAGCACACTGATATCCTTTAGGATATATGATGATCTATGAAAGCACACTGAAATCATTATGTATATATGATGATGAACTATGAGAGCACACTGACATCCATAAGGGATATATGATGATGAAGATGATTATGGCCTATGAGAGCACACTGACATCCTAATGGATATATGATGATTACGATCTATGAGAGCACACTGATATCCTTTAGGATATATGATGATCTATGAAAGCACACTGAAATCATTATGTATATATGATGATGAACTATGAGAGCACACTGACATCCATAAGGGATATATGATGATGAAGATGATTATGACCTATGAGAGCACACTGACATCCATAAGGGATATATGATGATGAAGATGATTATGACCTATGAGAGCACACTGACATCCTATGGATATATGATGATGATGATCTATGAGAGCACACTGACATCCTATGGATATATGATGATGATGAACTATGAGAGCACACTGACATCATTATGGATATATGATGATGATGAACTATGAGAACACACTGACATCATTATGTATATATGATGATGATGAACTATGAGAGCACACTGACATCATTATGTATATATGATGATGAACTATGAGAGCACACTGACATCATTATGGATATATGATGATGAACTTTGAGAACACACTGTCATCCTTATGGATATATGATGCTGATGATCTATGAGAGCACACTGATATCCTTTAGGATATATGATGATCTATAATAGCACACTGATATCCTTTAGGATATATGATGGTCTATGAGAGTACACTGACATCCTTTAGGATATATGATGATCTATGATAGCACACTGATATCCTTATGGATATATAATGATGATGGTCTATGAGAACACACTGATATCCTTATGGATATATAATGATGATGATCTATGATAGCACACTGATATCCTTATGGATATATAATGATGATGATCTATGATAGCACACTGATATCCTTATGGATATATAATGATGATGAACTATTGAGAAACACACTGATATCCTTATGGATATATAATGATGATGATCTATGATAGCACACTGATATCCTTATGGATATATAATGATGATGATCTATGATAGCACACTGATATCCTTATGGATATATAATGATGATGAACTATGAGAACACACTGATATCCTTATGGATATATAATGATGATGATCTATGATAGCACACTGATATCCTTATGGATATATAATGATGATGATCTATGATAACACACTGATATCCT
The DNA here is from genome assembly GCA_014155875.1 of Cepaea nemoralis. Classification (NCBI taxonomy): domain Eukaryota; kingdom Metazoa; phylum Mollusca; class Gastropoda; order Stylommatophora; family Helicidae; genus Cepaea; species Cepaea nemoralis. The sequence goes on along the minus strand of JACEFZ010024093.1, from coordinate 346,015 downwards.
TATGGATATATAATGATGATGATCTTCTATGAGAACACACTGACATTCTTATGTATATAAGATGATGATGATCTATGAGAACACACTGACATTCATAATGAATAAATGATGATGAGGATCTATGAGAGCACACTGACATCCTGACAGATATCTGCTGATGATTATCTATGAGGGCACACTGACATCATTATGAATATATGCTGATGATTATCTATGAGGGCACACTGATATCGTTATGTATATATGATGATGATGATCTATAAGAGCAAACTGACATCCTTATGTACATATGCGCTCGCAATGAAACTGATCCTTTATCAAAACCAACAGAGTAAAGCATCTGCTATAATTAATTTGGGTAATTGCTGGATTGTCTCAACTCGTCCCAAGTTGAATGTTGAAGGGATAGGTATTTCATTTCTTCTTTATTTTAAATTTCAAGATCCAGGTCCTGGTGTTCGGGCAAGCCCTGAGATACTAGAGGTCGGACTGACCAGCTTCTTAAGTATCAAGTGCTATATCTTTGGCCTGGCCTCTCATAATGTCTCGGAGGTAATTTCTGTGTGTAACCATCTGGTCGTATTCGTCTTCTAGAGTAGAGTACAGAAGAGGCCACTATTACACACACACGCGCGCGCGCACACATACACACACACACTTGCACTCGCGCGCGCTGACCCACACGCAGGAACACACACATGTGTGTGTGGGGTGTGTGTTTGTGTATGTATGTGTGTGTGTGTGTGTGTGTGTGTGAGAGAGAGAGAGAAGAGAGAGAGAGAGAGAGAGAGAGAGAGAGAGAGAGAGAGAGAGAGAGAGTTTAATGGCGTCTCTGTAGTGTAGTGGCTAGCCACTTGCCTTACAGCGCTATGGTCAAGGGTTGGAATTCGCATTAAGTTGATTTTAAATTTTGACCTGGGCGATTAGGTCAGCCCAGTCTAAATGGGGCACCTGGAAATGTCTTGGAGAGTAAAGGCGGTAGACGTGATATTGACCTTATTATCCCTTAAAATTCGAATGGTTTATGCCTTCAGGCTAGTGACAGCGTACTTTTTATATATAGTTCATGTAGAAGATGGGTGCAGGATGTGGCGGATGATCTCCAGATGGGTGTATCGGACGCGGGACACCTTGCTAATTATCGAGAAGTTTTCGCGAAGGTTGTTATGGGAGCAAGATTCTGCAATGGACATGCTACTGAATGAATGAATGAATGAATGAATGAATGAATGAATGAATATATAGTTTAATGCATGAACTCACGCTCAGATGGCAGACTCAACAATGCTCAGAGAATGAAAACCAACACCAAAATTACGAGGGTACTGATTAGAGAGTTGCTTTTTTTAAGATGATGCTGCAATTAGACGCACTCTGAGGAAGAATTACAATGTCTACTATCTGCATTCTCCAATGCTTGTTCTGAATTTGGGTTAACAATTAGCACAAAGAAGACACAAATTATGTCACAAGGTGCACATGGAATACCATCAATCTTTATTGACGACGCCGAACTGGAGATAGTAGACCAGTTTACACATCTAAGATCATAGGTAAATAGCAGATTATCCCTAGATCAGGAAATCAACATCACGATTAGTAAGGTAGGAACAACAATGAACAAGTTTACAAAAAGAGCCTGCGAGAACAGGAATCTTACTGCCAAAACAAAAGTCTTCGTCTATCAAGCCTGTGTCCTAAGTACTCTTCTTTATGGCATTGAAGCCTGGTCAATTTACTCACACCAAGAGAAACGTTTAAATAGCTTTCATATGCGGTGTCTGCGAAGAATACTTGGTATTAAGTGGCAAGACAAGATCACAAATACTGAAGTATAGGAAAGATCAGGTTGTGTGACGGTTTATTCCATCATGCTCAGTCTTCGTAGACTTAGATGGATAGGACACTTTAGGAGGATGGATGATGGTAGAATACCAAAGGACATATTTTTGGTGAATTACAGATGGATAAGAGATCTCAGGGTCAGCCTCTACTACGATACAAAGATGTGTGTAAGCGGGACATGACTGATACAGGCATTGATAATGCACTTTGAGAGCAAGTCACTGCTGATTGTGTTGCATGGAGGGCAAATATAAGAAATGGAATAAAGACAAAGGAGAAAATGATTGCAGATAAGTCACACACCGGGAGTGCGAGACGTAAAATGGTGCATGATTGTGGAAATGATCATATGTTCACATGCATCCACTGTGGACGAACATTTACAGCGCGAATTGGCCTAATCAATCACATTCGCTACCGCCAAAGGTTGTAGTTATTATGCCTTTTTGAAGCACAATGTAAATATTTTCTGTCAAGACGACAAGGTGGCAATGACTTCATGAACTATATATACAAATGTACGCTTTCACTCGACCATATTACGTTGCCAAGCCATCTAGGTATTTACTTCTCTGCCTTAACCTTGTTCTCTTCCCCTCGATCTTGCCAATTGTCATCAAGTTCTCTAAGTTATTTCTTCTCATACCGTGACCAAAACATTTTGACTGTTTACGTCTAATTTCTCTAATCAGTGTACGATTTTCATTTATTTCTTGCAGGACTTGGTCATTGCGTTTTCTGTCTGTCCATGATATTATTTGCAATTTCCTCAGAAACCACATTCCCACAGCCATCAGATGATTTTCAGCTTGTCAGCTCATTGTCCACGCTTCACATCCATATAAAAGTACAGCTTCTAGGGTAACACATCAACGCGCTTTTTCTCGGTGCATTTGACATCTTTTTATTGATCGGTATGTTTTTCATCTTGCAAAAGGCTACCCTCGCCATGATGATTCTTGTTCTAATATCTTCAAGACATCTCCCATCAGATATTATGACTGCTCCGAGATAATTGTACCGGTTCACTTGTTTAAGAATATTCCCAATTACTTATATATTACTTTGTGGTATTTCCTTCTTCCTAGTGACGACCATAATATGTGTCTTCTTTCAATTTAATTCTAACCCTAGTTGTTCACTATCCTGATCATTGTCTGCAATCAATGCTTTATCATCCGCATATCTAATATTATTGATATTACATCCCCCAATAATGATTCATTTCATATCTTCTACATTTCTGAACATATTTTCACTGTACATGGAAAAAAAGATCTGAAGACATTACACATCCCTGTCTCACACCTCTCTTAATAGGCTCAATAATATTGGCCCTCTTCATTGTTAATCCTTATTGCAGCTTGTTATTTCCAATATATGTTTTTCACAAGCATAAGGTCTTTCCCATGTGTAGATCTGTAAGCATCTTTATCATGTTGGCATTCTTACTTTATCAAAAGCCTTTGAATAGTCAATAAGGCAAAGGTGTAGATCTTTGTTTACTTCTATAGAACGTTCAATTAACGTTCTCAGCTTATACACAGCATTAATTGTACCTTTGCCTTCTACAAACCCACATTGTTCTTCTCCTATTTCGGGATGTATGTTCTTCCTAACTATTTGCATGATAATTCTTAACAACATCTTCGTGACGTGGCTCATTATACTAATTGTTCGATATTGATCAGATTACAAGGCTCCTGATTTATTTGGGAGTTCAGTAAATATAGAACTGCATAATTCAGGAGGTTTATCTCCAGTATCATATATTGCGTTCAGCAGTCTGGTGACATGGTCCATTCCATATTCTGCTAAGGCATTGATAATTTCTGTTGTGATGTTGTCTGTACCGGAGGTCTTTCATTATTATTTCGAATATTGTATCATACTGTTCGTCTCTGGTACCATCATTAAGGTTTTTCACATAATCTGACCATACATGTAACATCTGTTCTGTTTCTATTATTATTTTTCCATCTTTTATTTTTCGGCAGCCTGTTGATGTACGTGTTATTTTATTAGTAAGGTCTTGAATTTTTCTTGTGTGCATTATTTTTTTTTTTAATGTTACTGTTGTGTTGTTTTTCAATTTATATGCAATTTTCCACAAGCCATGCTTCTTTTGCTTCCTTACATAATGCTCTGACTTTTCTGTGAATCTCTTCACATTTGTCAAGATTATTTTCGTTGTGTCTTCTTGTTTCCATTAGCTGTAAAATTAGTTCGGTCATCCATTTCTTACGACCCACCTTCTTTAATTTTGGAATTGTTATTTCAGCAGCCAAACTGATTGAATTCTTCAAAATTTCCCATTGATCATCCACATCTTGAAATAGTATCTCTAGATCACAAAATAGATCAAATCTGTTTTTTACTTCAATGTTAAAATTGATTAGCATTTCCTTGTCATTTTTCAATATACACAGATTATATTTCGTGTTTCCTGGTGTATACTTGACTTTTTTAACTTTACTTTCAATGTTCTTGTAATCGATATGTAATCACTATAACAGTAAGCATTTGGAAATGTTTTTGCGATTGTTAATGCATTTCGGGACCTTTTGCTAATCATGCATAATCTAACTGGTTTCTAATCCTGCTGTCAGGACTCCTTCATGTCTATAATATTCAATGACGTTGCTTAAACCAGGTGTTTCCGACAATCATTTCCTGCTCTTTTGCCCATTCTACAAGTTTGTATCCTCTTTCGTGCATCCATCGCCTTGATTTCCTACTTTCGCATTGAAGTCACCCATTATGATATTTATTTCTCAATTTTTACATTTCTTTAAAGCAAAAAACCAACACATAAATTAATGAACAATTATTGTGAATATGCATCTTTCCTGTGGTAACATACGGACGTGAGCCATGGGCCATTTCGCCGTCACTAAATTGAAAATCCGGCCGTTTCGACTTTAATGTTATAAAACTAACTGAGAATACAGTGGACCATAAACAAGGCACATGTCACATTCTATAACCAAGAAGAAGACAAATGTGACATTCTATGGAAGCCGGAGAATCAAAGGAAACTTGCTCATGGAGGGCTTTATGTCTCCCAAACTGGCTCATAGACGGCTTAATGTCTCGCAAACTGGCTCATAGACGGCTTAATGTCTCGCAAACTGGCTCATAGACGGCTTTATGTCTCGCAAACTGGCTCATAGACGGCTTTATGTCTCGCAAACTGGCTCATAGACGGCTCAATGTCTCGCAAACTGGCTCATAGACGGCTTTATGTCTCGCAAACTGGCTCATAGACGGCTTTATGTCTCGCAAACTGGCTCATAGACGGCTTTATGTCTCGCAAGCTGGCTCATAGACGGCTTAATGTCTCGCAAACTGGCTCATAGACGGCTTTATGTCTCGCAAACTGGCTCATGAAGGGCTTAATGTCTCGGAAACTGAAATACTTGTGGTATATTAAACGCCACAGTAGTTCGGAAAGAGCATTGATGCGAGGGGTGGTTCCTGAACAAAACAGCAGGGGCGGGCCAGCATGAAGATGAATACAGGACTTTGAAGACACTTTGAGTCTGAAAAAGTATGAGGCATGGGAACTGGCACAGGATCAAGAATCTTAGCAGATTCGGTGCCAAACAAGAAGTAGGGTTGGACCAAACAAGAATGGATGGCGGAAAATGGGAAGTAGGGGTGTGTCATAGTTATGGCTTAAACGTTGTTGATATTGTAGCAGGCATGTTGTATTATATATCAAATTAAAGGGGTTGCATAGAGAAAACTATTGTGTATAAGCCCGTGGCAGATACAGAGTTCTTAAGAAGATTAATCATCCCATGGCAATTAATCAGTTAACGGTATATCCTAATGAGAGCGACGCTCTTCCATGCACCTGCGTGATGATGTTGATGATGGATATAACAACATTCTGACAGAAGGGGTTAAAGGCAGTAACTGGTTGGGCATAATGGAGTTAAAGTAACATATACAACAAAAACATTGACAATAACAACTAGAATAGAACGCATGCAAATATTAACTATCTAGGAACGAAGGCGTCATGAACATACAAAATATGTTTATCATAATTGTAACTGGCGAATTTGTTGTATGTTGTTTAGAACAGACTGTGTTCATATGTTTATCATAATTGTAACTGGCGAATTTGTTGTATGTTGTTTAGAACAGACTGTGTTCATATGTTTATCATAATTGTAACCGGCGAATTTGTTGTATGTTGTTTAGAACAGACTGTGTTCATATGTTTATCATAATTGTAACTGGCGAATTTGTTGTATGTTGTTTAGAACAGACTGTGTTCATATGTTTATCATAATTGTAACTGGCGAATTTGTTGTATGTTGTTTAGAACAGACTGTGTTCATATGTTTATCATAATTGTACCTGGCGAATTTGTTGTATGTTGTTTAGAACAGACTGTGTTCATATGTTTATCATAATTGTAACTGGCGAATTTGTTGTATGTTGTTTAGAACAGACTGTGTTCATATGTTTATCATAATTGTACCTGGCGAATTTGTTGTATGTTGTTTAGAACAGACTGTGTTCATATGTTTATCATAATTGTAACTGGCGAATTTGTTGTATGTTGTTTAGAACAGACTGTGTTCATATGTTTATCATAATTGTAACTGGCGAATTTGTTGTATGTTGTTTAGAACAGACTGTGTTCATATGTTTATCATAATTGTAACTGGCGAATTTGTTGTATGTTGTTTAGAACAGACTGTGTTCATATGTTTATCATAATTGTAACTGGCGAATTTGTTGTATGTTGTTTAGAACAGACTGTGTTCATATGCTAGACCAACTCTTGAATTGATTGAAGACTACAAATGTTGCATATCCTTAGCAGGACGACGCTTAATTAGTTAGTTGTGGTTCCAAATTCACGGCAAAGGGTCGCCCCATTATACCCCGTTCCTGTGCCAGTGAATATCACACACAATGCTCCTCACTGCCCCACGGGAAAAGTGGAACAGACAGGAGTCTCGACAAACCAACAACATTATTATCTCTAAGTTGATTTTTGTTTTCTAGGCAATTTTACATTCAGTAGTTTGCCATTGCCCTGTTAACGAGAAGTCAACATTTAAGTCCAACTGATTGGTGTAAGAAATGAACCCACAATGACACCATCAGCGCACAGAAAATGTCATATCGAGCGCTCTTATCTCGGCCACGCTGAGTGCTGGATCAAAGCAAAGACTATTTACTTTCTTAACTGATTTAGTGCCGAATGATAATATATCACGAAATATGACGTCCCATTTGGACAGAAGGACGATATATCGCCATACTAGGATCATCGTGCTGTTTGTTTCGTTTCCCTGTGTCTTACACAATTACAATGTTCATTGAACGACCATTATAGTACTTGTTCATTTCATTGTGTACCATGTTTAATCCAAATCTACTGTTTGTTGGGCACTGAATGAGTTAATCACAAAGAAATGTGGTCTGTTTGTGTACAGGTAACATCCATAGACCTGTCATACGTCCATGATGGCATTGATCAACTTCTTATCACGTTAAGTGTATCGGACGGTACAGATATCAAACCAGGAAGTGAGGTGGCCTTTTCTAGTTCGTATCTAGGCAACGATGAGGTTTGTAACATGTTGCTGTTAGTTATTGTTACAGTTTGGTGATTGTTTTATCATCATCATTATCATCGTCATCATCATTATCATCAACAACAATATCATTATTATCATAGATTATTTGAGCCTGTCACCGCCTCACATTTATAGATATTAATTAAAGGGCTGCAACTCCCGCCCAAGGGATAGAAGTGAGTCACTCGAGGCCAGAGTAATCTAGAGCCTTCTCGAAGGACTGGTCATTGAGTCCAGGGTCCCGTGGACACTGATGTGGCCCGCCTATTGCGGGGTCCACGAGGAACTCGGACAGAGTTACCACCCGTGTCGGATTGGGACACGTGTGGACCGGCAGAGGACAGACGGACTTCAGAGAGACAACAGGGCCTGCCTTAGAGGGACTCAATAGATATCAATAGATATATAGACATAGGCTAGATAGTTTGCTAGAATGTTCATTCGAGTCATTCGAGTTCATTCGAATTTCATTGAGTCCAGGGTCCCGTGGACACTGATGTGGCCCGCCTATTGCGGAGTCCACGAGGAACTCGGACAGAGTTACCACCCGTGTCGGATTGGGACACGTGTGGACCGGCAGAGGACAGACGGACTTCAGAGAGACAACAGGGCCTGCCTTAGAGGGACTCAATAGATATCAATAGATATATAGACATAGTCTAGATAGTTTGCTAGAATGTTCATGATAACCATGTGTGACGATGTTAACTATCTGTGATATGTAACATAGCGCGGGATTGTTAACCCACTGCGCCAACGCACTGTATATTGAAATACAATAAATGTTCGATATCATATTGAACGGAGTTATTGTTGCCTGTGTGAACCCGAGCTCAGATACCTAGACATGAGCAAGACGATGACAGAGCCTCTGTTAAGTATACTCAAATTAAGAACACAAAAAATAAGAGAGGGTTTTGTAACGCTAGGACATTTGTGGAAGTCAACATTCATTAACCGTAGCGTCAAACTAAGTTTAAAAAAAATAGCAATAATTACATTTACAGGACACCGCAGTCAACCCCAGCATTATTTGTCTGCGATTTCTTGGCAAATTTACTTTTAGTAGTTTGCCATTGCTTTCTGAACGACCGTGACTCGTTCCATTGTATGAAAGCCAACGTAACGCGGTCTGCTGCCAAATCGGCTGCAGTTGTGTTTCGAACAAGATATACGGGATCACGAATTGCATTCGAAGAAAACTAACTCAAAAATAGCATGGAGGGTCGGAAACTGAAATACTCTGGCCAGTGTGAACGTTTCAGTAGGTAGTTGGAAAGAAACGTGATGGAATGTATTGTTTCTGAAACTGTGAGTCTCCGTGGCGAAGTGGTCAAGCCGCTTGACTCGGGCTCCGAAGGTTTTGGGTTCGATTCCGGACCGCGTCCTTCGGTTTACGAGTGAAATTTTTCGGAGACTCCTGTGGGTCGACGCTAGAGCTACGGAGTTCGTGCTTTGTGAGACGCCTTCCGCGCTGCAGAAAGAAATCGAGCCATATGGGATAAAAAAAACCGGTGCAATGAAGTCGACCCTGTCGACTTTTAAGCGACTTTTTTTTTAAAGATTACTGAAAGAAGAAATCAAGATTGGCCAGCACGAAGCAGGACACATGCTATCAGCAAACATCTGGACATTAGGGTGCATGATGCAAGAGAGCTGCCAAGGGATCGAGAAACGTGCCGGTGGGCCATGATGAGAGCCACGTTGTGTAAAAGGTCTACTACACTATAAATACAGGATAGCCCCGCTATACGTCGCTTCTGTTTACGTCGTTTCGCTGTAACGTCGTTGTTACAATGGGACATAACTTCACTTTACGTCGCTACGTTCTGCTATAACGTCGTCACCTGTGTTGCTATGTTGCGTTAACGTCGCCATTTTACATTTTGTGCAGTGCGTTTTTCCCTGATTTTATCGTGTAATCACTCATAATTATGAGTTCAAAGCGCACAGTAAGTGCTGATAGTGTGTCTGGTTGTAAGAGAACCGGGAAAAGTGTTACTCTTGAGGTGAAGTTAGATGCGTTACGTCGTTTTGAGGCTGGCGATCGGGCTGTTAATATCGGTAAAATCCATGGTTTGCCTCCAACCACGGTAAGGACAATTCGTCCAGGTGCTGACAAAATCAAAGCGGGTGCTAAAAATTTAACCCCTTTGAATGCTTTCAAGATCACTCGTACCAGAAGTACTCTCATGGAGAACATGAAAGTACTATTGGTCGTCTGGATTGAAGACCAGAATCAACGGAATATGCCTGTGAGCAAGATGGCTATCCAAGAGAAAGCAAAGTCTCTCTATGAAGATCTAGCTGAGAAAGCGGGTGAGAGCAGTGTCAGTAGTGCTGATGATAGTTTTGGAGCGAGTCGTGGTTTTAATGCTTCTACGTCCCAATAATTCTACCACTCGCCCTCCAACCCACCTCTATTTAGCCAAAACAATACCAACAACCATCAAAATAAACATTACATAATACACTGTATTTCATTTAATTCTATAGCAAATAGTGTTTCGCTATACGTCGTTTCACTTAAAATCGCGTTTTCCAAGAACTCCGACGTTAACCGAGGGCCTTCCTGTATAATGACCTTTATCCAAGTCTATTAATTTAGTTTAGTCGATGGATCAACATCACGGCACACGCGTGTAACACATAAGTGCTCCGTTCTCCTCCTAACTCAAACCTGGGTTTGGAGAAACTCAGCTCAGTGCACGAACTCCGTAGCACCGGCGAGGATCCTGAAATACTTAGGGTAGATTTTTAACTCGAAATTTTGCCCGGGGAGCGCCGTTAGGCTACTCTTTTTCGATTTACAACTGCCAAGGGATTTTTTACATGCGCAACAATACACACGGGCGTCCGATCTCACTACCCAGAGACCAGAGGACATTTTATTACTATAAGTACTCGTGAAAATATCGCGGTCATCACCGGGGCTTGAACTCGGGACCCCCAGCACTCGAAGCGGACACCGTACCTCGAGACCACGCAGCCCCCCCTTAGCCAAGTCAATGGTCTACCTAAACCAATATTTGGACTTTACCAGATAACTTTAATCCATGTTTATGTCATATCTTACCGGTTTTATCAATCTAAACATGGGTCACATAATAGAACTCAAATACAGTGAACCATTACTGCTAGGCCGAGTATGCTACAAAGATTTAAAAGATAGAATGTACTAGGGGGATTTACATTAAAACCTTTAATGTTTTTCTTTGTTTTGAGGTGAATATATTCTGAAAAACTACAGAACAAATGTATCATTTTTCGATTTACTCATCACTGCGTTCAGTGCAAGTCCTCCATCTATCCTAATGTCTGCTCCTGTTCATCTTGTTTCGCACATCCCTAAAATATTAGTTTTCTCTCTTTCTATTTCTTGTTTTATGTTATCAATTTTTCGTCGTCGTTTAACGTCCTAACATTCCACGTTGCTAATTTTAATGTCTCTGTCCTTGTTTTGCAGTGATCTGTAGTTAGGCGAATCATAATGAACTAGGCACTATTAAAGAAGGTAGTTTGCCATTGCTTTCCTTCCTTGGTAGTGACCATACTGGTTGGTGA
>JACEFZ010024093.1:292500-330000 GCA_014155875.1 Cepaea nemoralis | reverse complement strand
AGAAGTCGCCGTAGGTATTCAGGCAAGCATCCCATTGCTTAGGTAGGCGGCGAATGCCGTCCGCAAAAAGGATTATGGTTGCTCACTGAACCATGTGTTTACCGCGTTCATTACGTCTGCATCTGTGTGAAATCGTTGCACCGGGCATCATTAGTGTTGGAACTCTACGCTGACTGTTGATGATTAGGACTGAATGCATATTGGAATGCCCCAGGTGCAGTGATTTCGGTTCTTGATTCAACTCGACTCAACTCGACCTGGGAGGCCAGATCAATATTTAGATATCCGTCACGATGGAAATTCGAAATCATAGCTTATATATTTCAGCGATAACCAAATTACATTCAGTATAACCTGAAAATTGCTAGTATTTATTATAAATAGACAACCAAATGGAAAGAAGCACACTGAGTTGTAGCATCACAAGCCAATAACATACTAAATAACCATTTCCAAATCGGAACAGGAGCTCAGCGTGGCCGAATAGTTAAGAGTGTCGTTCTTAAACACCCAGTGTGCTGATGCCGTGGTCGCTGTTTCAACCCCTTGACCGATCAGTTGGTTTAAAATGTTGACCTCTCGTCTTTGAATTGGGAACGTAAATTACAAGTACCTCTGAAGTCAAAGTGGGTTCGCCTGATGGCGATGGGCACAGGCAATAGGGAAAGCTAAAAGGCTTGTTCATGGGACATATTTTTCTGTCCCATCCCATCCCATGGTAATTTATGCCTGTCCCATCCCATCCCATTCCATGGGATTCCCATTATAATATTAATATGGAATACAGTTCAAATAAAATTATGAAATTTATGAAACTTTAGGTTTAGTGTCTACTAAATAGGACTACATGTACAAAGAGACATGCAACATAATTTATTAAACATTTTCTATACAATATTTTATTTAAAAAATAAATTTAATCTAAATATGACAATTCAGTGTCATTCTGACACTCTCATTCTGTTTCTGAGTCACTCTGCTCATTTAGCACATTATCAATTTCCTGCGGATCGAATGTTTCTAATAAATAATTCAATTAATCAAGGTAATTCTTGAACCAAAAAATCTACATACATTACCAAAAGTAGCCCAGAAAACCGCACCCCGCCAACACGTTAAATTTCCTGCAAATAGTCATGAAAAGTAGCCCACTTTGGCGTGAAGTCCGCCCAACTGGCAACACTGCTTAGCAATGCGTATTACGTATTTTTGCTACGTAGATCAGTGCTCTGCAACTTTTTCCCAGTCACGTCACACTTTTATAGTTTTAATTGCTGGTGACGCACCAAAATGTAATCTTATATAATAAAAGGCTATGTGTATTTATTTATTTATCCGGTGTCCCACCACAAGATAAAGAATAGATACAAATATATACAGAAAAAAGAAAGATAAAAAGCTTTAAAAAGGTTAAAAAAACATTTAAAAAATAAGGTTAGCTCTGACGTAGATCAAGTTGCTATGACAATGGTTACTGTCCCGTGGGAAACACAAATGTATGCTGTCCCATCCCATCCCATCCCATGGGACCTTTCCAATGGGATTCCCATGGGAAATAACATTTCAAGCCTGCTAATGAACACGCAAACATCAGTCCAGTGCACTAGATTTAGTAACACATGCATATGGACCAGGCTTGTGTTTAAAGCCAGCCAGTTCAACTGTACACAGAAATATGAACATACTGTAAACGGTATACAGGTAAATCTACCCGGCGGCTATTGATTTCATTCACTGTTCGTGGATCAAAGAAGCTGTACATGGTATGACCATGTGTATGTGATTTGTGTCATATTGTAAAGTCTAGCGCCCTATAAACTCACTAGGAAGCTTGGCATGTCCAATGACAACAGTTATGATATGTTATGTTATGTCGAACGACGTCACTGCACATTGGACATTCCCACGGAAAGATAAGGTAACAAACGATAACAGTTATGTTATGTTATGTTATGTCGAATAATGTCACTGCACATTGGACGTCCCATGGAAAGATCAGAAAAAAAACAGATAACAGTTATATTATGTTATGTCATGTTATTTTATGTTATGTCGAATGATGTCACTGCACATTGAAAATTCCTATGGAAAGAGAGAATAACAAAAGATAACAGTTATAGCATTATGAACTCGAAATAACAATTGCCGCATTTTGTTCAACAGCTGCCGAACGGGAGAACACAGCGCTGCAGCTACGGGTTTTGGAAGAAAGTGTTAAAGGTACTTGATGTGATATATGTTTCTACCACTGTCGGTGTTTCATTCACGTGAGTAGATAACAGATTTGACATGGGTTTGCTATATATTCACCTAATTACTACAGAAGAAGAAGAGAAACATAAACACATTAAAGATTTATTTATTGTTGTTAATAGAAGTAGAGATTTAAGAACACACTAGATAATATAACATATGAAAGCTATAGTACGTGGTTCTTCAGCCCTCTACCTCCCACTCTGTCTCATTATCTCTCTATTTCTCTACCTTCTTTTCTACTTTTTACCGACCTTTTACCTCTCTAATTACCAAGCTTGTCCATGGGAATGGGTAATCCCATGGGAAAAGTTACGTGAGATGGGATGGGACGGGACAGAAAACATGTGTATTTCCCATGGGACACATGGGATAGTAGCCATGTCATAGCAACTTTTTTTAAAGAACCTTTTTAAAGCCTTTTATCTTTCCTTTTTCTTTATGTACTTGTATCAATTCTTTATCTCGTGGTGGGACACCGGATAAATTAATAATTGCGCGCATGCGATCATATTACCGTTTCAATGCCCATTAAAAATATTTCTCGCATTACTTTAATAAAGATGATGAAGAATTCTTAAACCACATTCCGAATATTGTTCAGATTAAAGGAATGCTGTACATACATGAGAAATTCAAAACTTTTTTTTGACAAACTAGAAATTGATGGTGCTACATCTCATTTAATTTTGCTGTTATACTTCCTCCTAGACTATCAGTTGTACAAAGTTATTGTTGATATTGAAGAAGAAACTTCCAGCAGCATGGTGAAGAAATATTGTCAGAACTTTCAGAAAATTATTAGAGAAAAACTTTGGCCATATTGCGGCAGTTCTTTGACAGTTACTGCAGCATTCTTTACTGGGGTTGACATGAAAGCCAAAATAGAAGACATGGTCAAGTCAGTTGTTACTAAGAAGAAAGGGAATGTGGACACCAATAAATGGGCCAATGATTGGATCGCTTTTTCTAAGTCTGTTGTTCCAACTGTTATTTCATTCATCAAAGATTTAAATCTTTCTTCTGAATCATCTGCTGTATGTGAAGTAGCAGGAATTGTAGAACAAAAGCCGAAAAGTGATTTTGACTTATTTTTTGATCCTCCACCAAACAAAACACTTAAGTTTGATGACCCCAGAAACAAATGCCTTGAGGATGAAGTCACCATGTTTCAAAAATTACGGCAACCAACTTCACAACCATTAAATTATTGGAAAATTGAACATAGGTTTTCACTGCTAACTACAAGTGCGAAAATTGTTTTGGCCATACCAGTGTCCTCAGCGGCAGTAGAGCGCTTATTTAGTGCAGCTGGATTGTTGTTGAGTAAGTTACGAAAACGGATGTTACCAGCTCTCGTTATAAACTCTGTGTATATCAGATTTGCATGTAAGATGAAAATTGTGGAAATGGTTCAGGGATTACCTGGATTAACTGAATTATTAGAAACAGTCGATCAGCAGGAAACTGACAATTTGCTGAATGAGCTGAGTGACTCAGAAACAGAATGAGAGTGTCCGAATGACACTAAATTGTCATATTCAGATTACACTTTGTTTTAATAAAAATACTCTTGAATATTAAAATTATTAAATTCTGTTGTTTTACATGTCTCTTTGTACATGTAGTTCTATATAGTTGACACTAACCCTAAACTTTCATAAATTTCATAATTTTATTTGAACTGTATTCCATATTAGTATTATCATGGGAATCCCATGGGAATCCCATGGGATAGGGCAGGCAAAATTACCGTCGGATGGGATGGGAATGGGACTGAAAAATGTGTCCCATGGACAAGCCTGCTATTTACTCTATACCTATCTGTTATCTGTCTACCTGCAACACTACTTATCCACCTACCTCCTGTCTACCTCTCTATCTTCGTCTTTATTTACCTGTCTATCTCATTATCTACCGCCCTACCATGTATCTACGTATATATTTCTCGACTCTTTGTCTGTCTGTCTGTCTATCCGTGGGTGTGTTGTATGTGTGTGTGTATATATATATATATATATATATATATATATATATATATATATATATATATATATATATATATATATATATATATATATATATATATATCCTAATCCTAATCTGAAGCTATCGAACAGGTCAGTACTATGAATATTTATTGTCAGGGCACAAAATCTGTGACACCGTGGACCTGCCAGTAGGACAGTACCCGATCACAATCTTTCCTGATGATGGCCAAGGCTTGTTGGAAGTGTTGTGCGACGTAGTCAGCCCTGGTGATGTGTGGACGGTATGTGTATAACGTAGTCAGTCCAAGCGATGTATGGACGGTAAGTTTATAACGTAGTCAGCCCATGCGACGTGTGGGCGGTAAGTGTGGGACGTAGTCAGTCCGGGCTATGTGTGGACAGTAAGTGTATAACATAATCAGCCCAGGAGATGTGTGGACGGTAAGTGTGGGACGTAGTCAGTCCAGGCGATGTGTGAACAATAAGTGTATAACGTAGTCAGCCCAGGAGATGTGTGGACGGTAAGTGTGTAACGTAGTCAGTCCAAGCGGTGTGTGGACGGTAAGTGTGGGACGTAGTCAGCCCAGGAAATGTGTGGACGGCAAGTGTATAATGTAGTTAGCCCATGACATGTGTGGACGGTATATGTAAAACGTGGTCAGCCTATGACATGTGTGGGCGGCAAGTGTATAATTTTGTTAGCCCAGGAGATGTGTGGACGGTATGCGTATAAAGTAGTCAGCCCGAAATGTGTGGACGGTAAGTGTGGCCGTATTCAGCCCAGGAGATATGTGGACGGTAAGTAAGGGACATAGTAGTATAGGAGATGTGTGCGCGTTAAGTGTAGGACGTAGTCAGCCCAGGAGATATGTGGACGGTATGTGTAGGACGTAGTCACCCCAGGAGATGTGTGGACGGTAATTGTAGGACGTAGTCACCTCAGGAGATGTGTAGACGGTAAGTGTGGGACGTAGTCAGTGTAGGAGAAGTGTGCGCGTTAAGTGGAGGACGTAGTCAGCCCAGGAGTTGTGTGAACGGTATGTGTAGGACGTAGTCACCTCAGGAGATGTGTGGACGGTAATTGTAGGACGTAGTCAACCTCAGGAGATGTGTGGACGGTAAGTGTATAACGTAGTCAGCTCAGGCGATGTGTGGACGGTAGGTTTGGGACATAGTCAGTCTAGGTGATGTGTGGACGGTAGGTTTGACCTAGTCAGCCCAGGTGATGTGTGGACGGTAAGTGTATAACGTAGTCAGCTCAGGCGATGTGTGGACGGTAAGTTTGGGACGTAGTCAGTCTAGGTGATGTGTGGACCGTAGGTTTGGGACGTAGTCAGTCTAGGTGATGTGTGGACGGTAGGTTTGACCTAGTCAGCCCAGGTGATGTGTGGACGGGAAGTGTGGGACCTAGTCAGCTCAGGCGATGTGTGGACGGTAAGTTTGTGACGTAGTCAGCTCAGGCGATGTGTGGACGGTGTCATGGGATCACTGTGGATTAACCAGATGATGATAATACAGACAGTCAGATTCACGGCATGTTTTCAAGGCCACAATTGTTTTTAACCAGTACAGAAAAAACAAGTCAGATCAAAGCGGTGCGGCCGTCCTTTGAAAGTTCACCACTAGTCGGAAAATTGTAAACAGGTGGTTGTGACACGCGGGCTTGTGTTGGTTGTCATAACAAGGAAAGACAACTCTTGCATTGATTAAACCAAGGGGACAGAAGATTTCTGAAATGGATGATCTGCCCCTAAGAACACATGTGTGGACATAAAAAACGTCACGTGACCAATTCAAGGCTGTTTGCCAAAAACATGATTTGCTAACAGCTAGTGTAACTCAGACAGTTGACTTAGGCAGCTGCACTCTGGCACTGCAGTTATGGATTATAATAACATCTACCGTGTGCGGGATTAATTAGATTAATTTTACACGTGCCTGTCATGGCAAATGTAGATGTGATTTAGTAGAACTGCGGTGCTGTATAAGGTAGAACCTATTGTATAATTAGGCCTAATTAATTTAGGCAGTAGCATGGTTGAAACTAGCTAGAGTGTGATGATTAGCTCTGTTAGTTTAGAATAGAGTAGTGAAGTGTTGATAAGCTCTACTAGTTGAGAATTGAGTAATGAGGGATAATTGGGAGATGGGGAAAGTGCCCAATATTGGGATCTTCCAGTGGGTGCTCCCTCTGGGGGGGGGGGGGGGGGGGGGGGGGGGGTTCCGCACTTTATTTGTTTTTTTTTTCTTGTCTTGACCTGATGAAGACCTATATGATGAGCTCATCTGTCCCTGACAGAGTTTGGTTCACTGTATTTTTCTGAGCGAGACCGGTGGCCCACGCTCATCTAATAAGGATCAGTGACGGGGAGGCTCTCACCAGTTTGTTATATATTTTACACGTTCCCTCTGGTTGGGATGAAGAACACAGAACCATTGACAATTCAGATCCGGGATATTTTTGGTGCAGGAAGATTGGCCAGCAACTTTCTCACTGGGCTTATGCTAGAGAAAGTTGATAATCATTGCTCGGTGGAGTTGAATAGTATAAGTACTCCACAGGATAAATACTGAGACCATTATTGAAAATATTTTACACTACCTGTTGTGACGGGACAGCCCCGGCAGCATCAGAATTACACAAGTTTGAAAGGAATTAAAGAGCCCACAAGAATTATTCTATCATTCTCTAAGTAAAAGAATAATTGCCCACCAGAAAATAATCTAGTCCCCAACCAAGGAATAAGGAAAAACTAACAGAGATTGAAAACAAGAGAAAATTACATTTTGACCACGCACGCCACATCATTTCTGTAATGCTAGGTCTGAGAAAGCTTTGATGTCCAGATCAAACGTAAAACCCAGACACCACGGCACCAGTCGGCGGGCGCTATCAAAGGTTGAAAACTCATTGTTTTCAGTACAAGGGAAGAGAAAGACAAAGTGTGAAATCTAGGCTGGGGACTACGTTGATACATCGCGGAGCCAGTCAGTAGAGATTGGCGTGTTAGTTTACAATCCTGCGGTTGGAATAGGGACTGACACCTAACACCTTACGGTTAACATGACCTAACGTGTAAACCAGCCACGGCAGAATGGGAGATAAGAGGGTCAGCCAGACCCGTCTGAAATAATACATGGCAGTGCTACTCAGGGAAAAACCAGTGTGATCCAAAGACGGCAATATAATGCAGGCTTAACACCTATCCGCAATACGGGGCAAAGTAGGAACACATGGCTGACACATTATTGCCAGCAACCCAGGAAGGCTGGTGGTAATAGCCTATTGGAATGTAATGACGCAACTGCATTGCCGCCAAAGCATGTTTCATTGTTTCAGGCGTGGTGGGGCCTCGGTCAATTTGATTGACAAATGGAACTACCGTCCACAGGAATGTAGGAGGGGTGAAAAGAACTTGGGACTTAATCCATCTCGGTAACTCATCCTACATGAAATAGAATAGGCGGAGTTAATTAATAGGGGATATATTAATTAGCCAACGTGGAAACTAGCCAGGGATGAAGAGAATAAAACTACATGCATGGCCAGCAATACTTCAGACGCAACTTCACATATAGCATCTAAGGATACCTACTGGAGAAATATTAACATTTCGTTCTGTTGGACTTCTGTACGAAGTATTATGATGGAATTTCCTAAGCTATAAACCCAGGTAATACCATTAGTTTGTCTGCTAGTCTGAAGGCTTGAGTAGTTTCCTGTTTCTACATATTCTCCCAAACTTTACACTGGTGGATTTTCTTTGTACTTAATGTTCCAGTTCTAGCTTTACGATTTCACTGAGAACTATCTTCTTCTTTCATTCACCACTTGGTTGTCTGATTTGTTGTATGTGATAATTTGGAGAAATCCATTATCCAAGCTACATGAGCGTGTGGCTTATGCATGTACAGGAGATACATTTAGATTCATCCTGTATGATGTTAAACATTGGGGAGACTGACTACTTAGGAGAAATTCCTGAGAGCTACCAGTCTCTTGATAGCGTCCAATTAACATTGATTATTTGGACCAACACTTTGAGTGCCTACCAAGATTGTGGTGAAACCACTTGGTTTGAGGAATGGCACCAGTTCACCTTGTCTGCATGATGTCTGCATGAGGACAGACATGACTTAGGACATTCAATATCCCAGACAGATTCAGGGAAGGCATTTAATGTTCGACAGGACTGTGCGACCAGCCCTTCCGACAAGACAGTATGAATGAATCAGAAAGGGAAAGAGTAAGGAGGTGAACTTATATGGGAAACACCCCATTACATAAATGTATGTGATGATGTATGTTTTGAGCTATAGATATTCTAAATGGTTTTATGAATATATACATATATATTTATTTATTTAGAACTGATATATGTTTATGTAACATGCCATCATATATCATCATACCATCATATATTATGACTTGAATGTATGTTTATATGAATGTATAGACATATGTGTTTGAGATGTGTAGACGTAGATACTACCCATCTCCGTTCGTTTCATTCCAGATCTCTTAGGAGCAATGGACAGTCAACAACCCATATCAGGAAGTGACTTAGCCTTGTGAAGGGAGCAATTTGAACTCCTTCAATCTGACAGTGAACTGCGTCTCACTGGGGGAAGCATGACCTATGTGACCTCTTAAGTTACGTATACCATAATATAATCATCATCATCATCATATGATCATCAAGACTAGAAATAATAAACACAGTTGTTATATGTTAAACTCAGTTGTCCTGTATAATTCTAAATGTCTATAAATGTTTGTGTAGCTTAAATAAGTACACACATTTTGTATCATTTAGTGGGGGTTCACACATATTGTCCAGAAGTAGGAAGTCTATGTCCGGGAGGTATCCTTGCCTATGCAGTCATAAGTAACCAGATTACGTTACATAGCTTAACCCCTCCTTTCTCACTTCTGGTGATACCAAGTACAGCCAAAACTATATAGATATATTCTATCTTCAACGAGCCACTTCTTGGCTGTTTTCTTGAGTATCAGGGACAGTGTCTTAAATCAGCATAACAGAAAGACATTTGTTCCACGTTTTCTCTCTGGGATCTGGGGTGGTAATTAGTCCCTTCTGACAGAGTTAGGGGATCTTAAACTGCATCCAGAACTAAACCCCAGCAGAAGAAAATGATGTTGGCTGGGTGGTTGCCCAACCGGGAGCTACCTCAAGCCAGTTGGTGACACCTGTGGATAGAAATATAGTAATGGGTTTTGGTTTTCATACTATTCGTGAACAAACCAGTGGTGATGGATGTTCATTCCACTTATTACTAGAACAGTAGGGATTGATTTTCACACTACATGAAACCAAAACATTGGAGAGTGTTGGTTCCACTTAACAAGGACATCAGAACATTAAGACTTTATCTGGGGAAATTAAGGGATCTAGTTTAGACTGAGTACAATGACTGTTTTAAGAATGAAATACTGTAGAACATTTCGCAAGAAGGAGGAATGTCATGTTCATGGGACAGTGTTCCGCTTTTCACTGGGCAGGAATTGTGTGGTCTCAGTTTCCATAATCTATTAGGAACAGTTTTTTTTTAAGAACAAAAATAGTATCAGTCCCAGACTGTAGATTTGAATGGGAATCAGACCTCGTGGTTATCAAAGCTCCTGGAGGAGGACATGTCTGGCGGGAGAGACGCAGCATTTGGTGAGGTCCATTGTGCTGATTCTTGTGATGTCGTGTAATCCTTGCCATGATGAGTGGACTCTGAACCTGAGCGTTGTGGTCTGACCTCTACATTTACATTAGAATACACAACACACATTTTCTTCGCATACACGTCTCACGTACATTACACTTTTCTTTTAATAAATTAATCGTTATTAATTTTTAGAAGCAAGAGTTGTTGAGTATGTGGCGTTGGGGAAGAATGAGAGGGGGCATGATCAGGTAGAGAGAGAGAGAGAGAGAGAGAGAGAGAGAGAGAGAGAGAGAGAGAGAGAGAGAGAGAGAGAGAGAGAGAGAGAGAGAGAGAGAGAAGGTGTCCATGAACCGAAGGAGTGTGTTGGACGGAAGCTAGTGGATTCTCTAGGATATTGATAAGGGGTAAAATATAATGTTGGTGTTGACTCCCCTCACTCCAGGGACGACACTTTAAAGTAAGACACGACAGACGGTAAGTGTGGGACATAGTCAGTCTAGGTGATGTGTGGACGGTAGGTATGACCTAGTCAGCCCAGGCGATGTGTGGGCGGTAAACGTATAACGTCGTCACCCCAGCGTGGTCACTTGCGTGGAACGTAAGTATGTAACGTTGTCAGCCCAGGGGATACGTGGTCGTTAAGTATGACCTAGTCAATCCAGGCGATGTGTGGCCGGTAAGTATGGCCTAATCAGCCCAAGCGATGTGTTGTCCTTAAGTAGGCCTACTCAGCCCCGGCGATGTGTGGGCGGTAAGTGTATAAGGTGGTTATCCCAAAGATGTGTGGACGGCAAGTGTGTGACGTAGTCAGCCCAGACGATGTGTGGACTGCAAGTGTGTGACATAACCATCCAAGGGGAATGTGTGGATGGTAAGTGACAAAACCGAGGGGTAATCGTGTGACGTGGTCAGCTAAGGAGATGTGTGAATGCTAGGGGTGTGATGCTGTCACATTGGGAAGTACGTGAAAGTGTGTCATATTATCTTAAGGAGTATGTTGACAATAACTGTCGCGATATCTAATCAGCCCACACAGTCTGAGTGGTTAGTTGAATGTATGGGTGGTTAGAGGCAAACTGGAAGCTATATATGCCTATATGTGTGTGTGTGTATATATATATATATATATATATATATATATATATATATATATATATATATATATGTGTGTGTGTGTGTGTGTGTGTGTGCCTGTCTGTATTTAGAGTTCAGCGTGGCCGCGGGAATTACCTCGCGTGCACTTAACTGATTCAGTGCCGAAGGATAATATATTGCCACATGTGACCTACCATTTGGACGGAAGGACGATATATCGCTATACTAAGGTCACGTATTATTTGTTTTGTTTCGTCACATCTTGCGCAATTTCAACACCTCATTGAATGGAAATTAAAATGATAATACTTGTTTTTTTTATTGTGGTGCTTGGTTAGCCCAAACTTACTTGTTGTTTGGCACTGAATAAGTTCAGCTTCCTTGTGATGACGTTGGAGTAGTAGGTTGATTCCACACCCTGGTCAGTTGCACTTCAACACTGACTTTTCGTTCAGAAAGGAATGTCAAACTACTGAACGTCAAACTACAAGGAAAATCAACCAACTGTTGATTGCAACCTCCTGCGTCTTTTTGACTCCCCACCCAAATCTAAAACAACACTTCATGAACAATGTCGTCTACAGGTTTTCCAGAAACGATTCAACGGCTCGGAAAGTTTCAACCGTGGATTTGTGCCCTACGATCTCGGCTTTGGCTCGGTTCACGGGGAACACTGGCTAGGTAAGGGAGACAACATTAACTAATAATATTTATGTGAACACTGGCTAGGTAAGGGAAGCAACATTAACTAATTCTGTCAATGTGAACACTGGCTAGGTATGGGAGACAACTTTAACTAATTCTGTCTATCTGGTAGTCTCTGTGGCGAAGTGGTCAAGCCGTTTGACTCGGGCTCCGAAGGTTGTGGGTTCGATTCCGGGCCGCACCCTTCGGTTTACGAGCTAAATGTTTCGGAGACTCCTGTGGGTCGTCGCTAAAAGCTACGGAGTTCGTGCTTTGTGTGACGCTTTCCGCGATGCGGAAAGAGACTGAGCCATGTGGGATAAAACCCGTTGCGATGAAGTCGACCCTGTCGACTTTTAAGCGACTTTTAAGCGACTTTGTCTATGTGAACACTGGCTAAGTAAGGGAGACATTAACTATTGCTGTATGTGTGAACACTGGCTAGGTAAGGGAAACAAAATTAACTAATTCTGTCTATGTAAACACTGGCTAGGTAAGGCCACATTAACTATTGCTCCGGCAAGGCCACATTAACTATTGCTCTGTGTGTGAACACTGGCTAAGGGAGACAACATTAACTAATGCTCCCTATGTCTGTATTTCTTCTAGCTTCTCTTTGTGCAATAACTCGCTCAGTACGCACATCGAATTAACACCGATTGCACAGCGAGATTGACAGGGAACTGAGCTGGTAATATTATGAGCACGGTCGAATGTAGATTCGAGGCCTGGGCTGGTCGCTTGCTAAAACATTCGTCCGTACATATAGGCCTAAAAATGGGATAGCCCTATATCATCACAGACCTACAGAGGTAAACTACTTGGAGGCGATTGTTATTTAACTAGAACTATCGCCGGATATGACATATGATGGAGGCAATCTGGGAATAGTATCAGTAAATAGGCCTTTCCCTGATATTTATCTGAAATTCACAGGGCAAATGAAATAGAGGATGAACTAGAATCACACGGAGAAATGAAGTAGGAGCGGGAATAAATAAAACGGGGGGGGGGGGGGAGATGGGCGGAGCTGTATGGGATAGATAAGGATATGACTACTTGAGGCGAGTTGGTTGAGCACCTAAGCTCCAATGGGGATCAGGGGTGAAAGAACAAGGAGAAATAAATAGAAAGCTTGACGAAAGAAAGACACATACAAATACAAACGAATGTTTCATGGCAGTCTTTATCAATGAGCTAGAATATATAGCTAGAAAACTGAAATATGACAATCACAGTTAACAGATACGTAATTCGCATATTTCAACGAATACATAAAATAGAGCGCTAAATTAACACAAACGAAGACCAGTAATAAAAGTGAAGGATTTAGTCTTTCCTGCCGGTGTTGATAAGGTCGGTGTTGGGCAAAGTACTTTCTACCTGGCGATGATGGTGGTTATGTTGGTAACTTAGAAACTAGTGCACTCGCCAACCAACACAGTAATTCATTGTTCGAACCCCTAGTAATAGCTAGATGTTGTCCTCTCTATGTATGGCCCTGGGCTCCACTAGGTAAGAAATAAAAGGAAATGCCCCATTGACACACCTTATGGCGCATTTGACATTATGAGTGATATGGTCAACGTCACGCCTATCGCCTTTACATCCGACGACATTTCCTGGTACCCATTTTTGATTGGTTCGTCGAAACCCTGCCCGATGCGGATTCCATCTGATAACTTCCGGGCCGGCAGACCAAGGTCTAGCCGCTAGGCTGCCGCGACTCCCATGTTATTACAACGTTTAAAGTTAGTTGCATATCCAAAACAGGACTTCGCAGTTATCCACATGATTTTGTTGGCTCTTTGTGTTCTTTTGGCAAGTTTACGTTCAGTAATTTCTCAATGCTTTTTAAACGACCGATACTTATACTATTGTATAAAAACCAACCCAAGGAGGTCTCCCCCAGCTGTGTTTCTAACACGGTATATGAGATTACGAATTTCGTTCGTAACTCCTTTGCCACAGCGCCGGCATTGAATTACAAGGCCACTTTTATACTAGGAAAATATAACCAGCTGTACACAATAACCAGTACAATATCATGTATATAACCAGCTGTACACAATATACCCAGAACAATGTCATGTATATAACCAGCTGTACACAATACCCAGTACAATGTCATGTATATAACCAGCTGTACACAATACCCGGTACAATGTCATGTAGTAGTGATCAAAAACATGCACGGTCATTAAGCACATATTGCGTACAATAAATATGATGTAAACACTGTGATTGTCAGGACTGGCTTAATCTTTATTACAATGGCCTGATACCTGAACGGCTCTGTGACGAAGGGGTTCCCGAAGCAATTTGAAATCATTCATACCATGTTCAAAACATACCTGCGGGCGATTTGGCAGCAGACCATCTTGCATGGGCTTTCATACAATGGTAGAGTGCCGATAGTTCAGAAAGCCGTCTCAAAGTCCTGAACGTAAACCTTGCCAAGAAATCACAAACAGCCAAAAATATCCTAGGGTTGACTGCGAGGTCCTGTAAATAATATGCACCTAAATAACTGATACTAAATAGCGTAGTTTGAACACAAGTTTTTCCAAATCAGGCTCGAGTGTCTGGTAAACTACTTTAACTGATTCAGTGCCAAACAAACTACTGTTCGGAGCAAACATGGTACACAATCAAATGTACAAGCATTATAATGTAATTTCCGTTCACTGAGCATTGAAATTATGGAAGATGTCACAAAACAAAACACATAACACGATGACCTTAGTATGGCGATAAATCGTCCTTCTGTCCAAATGGGAGGTCACACGTGGCACACATTATATTATCCGTCGGCACTGCATCAATTATTAACTTCTGACACATTTTTGTCGGTCAGCATGGACCTTTCGTGGATGTATCCTTTCATACAAGATAACAATTGTTCACACTCATGAGTAGCACCGAACATTTTTTGAATGTTAGCAGCAGAACTCTGCATATTCTCAAAACGATGAGGAAGGTGGGGGGGGGGGGGGGGGGGGGGGGGGGGCATACGATAACCCCACTTCCTTGCATGTAGCTTTTAGTGAAGAATTTTATAACTGCTCCAAAAGTTCCGTCTGTATTATTTTTCCTTTGCCTTTGCAGCATCAAAGAAAACTGCTGCCGTGAAACTTCTGCGTTAGATCGCTTTTGAACTCAAGCGTAGCTAATACGCGTAATACCACTTCTGGTAGTTGCCACTATCTGGGAATGCACTGGACTGATGTTTGCGTGTGGATTAGCTATCGCTGTTACCAGTGTCCTTCGTCATCAGACGAATCCACTCCGACTTTTTTAGGTACTTGTAATTTACGACCCCAAATCCAGTACGAGAAATCAATATTTTAGTCCAGTTGACAGGTGTGAAGGTCGAACCCTCCACCTAGGTATCAGCACACAGGAAGTTTATGAACTAGCGATCTTATCCATTTGGCCACGCTAACCTGCAAATCATCTTCATAGGATGAAAAATCTACAGATCTTTAGGGTAATTTTTACTACGGGTGTTAGCACAGTTTCCTTATTTAGCAAATCTCATATCAGAATCTCCGAGTTTAGATTTAGGTTTCTTGCAGGTGGTTACATGAAGCACATTTTCATTGTTAATTTGTGATTTCCGTAGATTTATTTTGGCTTTGAAACATTTGATGTTATCATACATCTCTGTAACTATTGTGGTGACGTCCTGTAACTTCAGATTCAAAACTGCTCATCACTTATGCCCAAAACAAAAGCTAGATCCTGGATCCAATTTTAAACTTTCAATACCTGGCCCCTTCTCTACAAATAGAATAAATTAATCTCTCAGAATGCAAATCTATTATAAATAACACTTTATGACAAGACAACTAACGTATCTTAATGTATAAGGGAGACTACCAAATTAACATTTCAAATCATCCAACAACTAGTTAAATTGGCGACTTCACAATTACTACTTCCGTCACACTTACTACTTCAGTCACACTAAATACTTCGGTCACACTTACTACTTCGGTCGCACTGACTACTTCAGTTACAGTTACTACTTTAATCCCAACCACTACTCCACCCCCAGTAACTAAGTCAGTCTCGGCCACTACTTTAATCCCAGTTATTACTTCAGTCTCAGTTACTACTTAAGTCCCAATTACTATTTAATTACCAGCATACTTCAGCCCCAAGCATTACTGCAATTCTAGTTATTACTTCAGTCCCACATGCTACTGCAGTCCAAGTTACTATTTTAATCCCAGTTACTACTTCAGTCTCAGTTACTATTTCAGTCTCAAATTCTACTTCAGTCTCAGTTACTACTTCATCCCCCAGTTACTACTTCAGTCTCAGTTACTACTTTAATCCCAGTTATTACTACAATCCTAGTCACTACTTCAGCCCCCGTTACTACTTCAGTCTTACTTACTACTTTAATCCCAGTTACTACTATAATCCTAGTTACTACTTAAGTCTCAGTTAACACTTTAGATCTAGTTATTACGTCAGTCTAAGTTACCACTTTAGTCTCAATTACTACTATAATCCCAGTTACTACATCAGTCCCAGTTATCACTTTAATCCCAGTTACTACTTCGCTCCTAGTTACTACTTTGAGTCCCAGTCACCACTTTATTCCCAGTTACTACTTTACTCCTACTTACTACTGCAGTCCCAGTTACTACTATAATCACAGTTGCTACTTCAGTCTCGATTACTACTTCAGTCTCAGTCACTACTTCAGCCTCCGTTACTACTTCAGTCTCAGTTACTATTTTAATCCCATTTACTACTATAATCCTAGTTACTACTTAAGTCTCAGTTAACACTTTAGACCTAGTTATTACTTCAGTCTAAGTTACCAATTTAGTCTCAATTACTACTATAATCCCAATCCCAGTTACTACTTCACTCCTACTTACTACTTTGAGTCCCAGTCACCACTTTATTCCCAGTTACTACTTTACTCCTACATACAACTGCAGTCCCAGTTACTACTATAATCCCAGTTGCTACTTCAGTCTCGATTACTACTTCAGTCTCAGTTACTACTTCAACCCCAGTTACTATTTCAGTCTCAGTTACTATTTTAATAACAGTTATTACTACAAATCCAGTTACAACTTCAGTCCCGGTAACAACTTCAGTCTCAGTTACTACTTTAATTCTAGTTACTACTATATTCCCAGTTACTACTTAAATCCCAGTTAACACTTTAGGCCCAGTTACTACTTCAGTCTCAGTTACTACTTTAACCCCAGTTACTATTTTAATCCTACTTACTACTTCAGTCCCAGTTTCTACTTCAGTCCCTTTTACTACTTTAAACCTAGTTACTACTTCAATCCCAGTTACTACTTTAATCCAAGTTACCACTTTAATCGCAATTACTACTTTAATCGCAGTTACTACTTCAATTCCAGTTACTACTTCAGTTTCACCTACTACTTTAATCCCAGTAACTACTTCAATCCAAGGTACTACATCAGTCCCGGTAACTACTTTAATCCTAGTCACAACTTCAGTCTCAGTTACAACTTCAGTCCCAGTTACTACTTTAATCCCAGTTACTACTTCAGTTCCAACCACTGCGCACCTTAAGGTATGTAAAATGACAATGAACTTGTGTGTATCATCACTACATCTATAACTGTCCCCAGGATTCAATGACAATGAACGTGTGTGTATCATCACTACGTCTATAACTGTCCCCATGATTCAATGACAATAAACGTGTATGTATCATCACTATATCTATAACTGTCCCCAGGATTCAATGACAATGAACGTGTGTGTATCTTCACTACGTCTATAACTGTCCCCAAGATTCAATGACAATGAACGTGTGTGTATCGTCACTACGTCTATAACTGTCCCCAGGATTCAATGACAATAAACGTGTGTGTATCATCACTATATCTATAACTGTCCCCAGGATTCAATGACAATGAACGTGTGTGTATCATCACTACGTCTATAACTGTCCCCAGGATTCAAGCAAATGAAGCGCATTATAACAACCGGCAGGTACCAGGTACGTGTGGACATGGCTGACTACATGGGCGTCAACTACACCAGGATCTACCCACAGTTCGATGTCGGCGCTTTTGATGGGTACACGCTTACAGTCAATGGATATAACGATGGAGGTACATTTGTGCGTCGATTTCATCATAATCATTATCATTATCATCGCTATCGTTATCATGTGGCAAATCTCTTAAAAATGAGAGAAGGAGGAGGAAGAGGAGAAGCAACAGCAGCAGCAGCAGCAGCAGCAGCAGCAGCAGCAGCAGAAGAAGAAGAAGAAAGAAGAAGAAGAAGAAGAAGAAGAAGAAGAAGAAGAAGAAGAAGAAGAAGAAGAAGAAGAAGAAGAAGAAGAAGAAGAAGAAGAAGAAGAAGAAGAAGAAAAAGATGAGGGAGAAAAAGATGAAGAAAAAGATGAGGGAGAAAAAGATGAGGAAGAAAAAGATGAGGGAGAAAAAGATGAGGAAGAAGACGAAAAAGTAGGAGTATAAGGAGAATGAGGTGGATAGGAGGAGGGGGTGGTGAAGAGGCGCCGTTGAATGAGGAGGAAAGAAAGAAAGAAAGAAAGAAAGAAAGAAAGAAAGAAAGAAGTTTTATGCATAAGTATTACTACAATTGAAAACAAAATATATAAATCTCGTGCTGTATGTTTTCCCTGGTGTAACCGAATTCTAGACAGCTGTCTTTGAACTGTATTCTCGCCACCCTACGCTTGAAATAATGCA
Source organism: Cepaea nemoralis (assembly GCA_014155875.1). NCBI lineage: Eukaryota > Metazoa > Mollusca > Gastropoda > Stylommatophora > Helicidae > Cepaea > Cepaea nemoralis. The sequence goes on along the minus strand of JACEFZ010024093.1, from coordinate 311,570 downwards.
AGTGATCCAAGGCAGTCGTGTATATAATGATACAGCGTCCGGTGTGACAACAGTGTTATGACTGAAGGAATACAACGCACAAACTTGAACTAGTGCTACATATCGATTGCGGGAACGCATTAAATGTGTATCCAACCATTGTTCATTATCTCAGAACATGTTATTTGTCTTCACAGGCCATGGGTTATCTTTTAGTTCTGGTGCTGCCTTTTCAACCCTGGACCACGGTCCTCAGTGAGTTTCATGTTATTTCTGTTATCTGTTGTCTTAATTAACGTGAACAGTAGAGAGACAAAGCTACACTTCCTTAAAGCAGTGGATCTCCATTTTTAAACAAACAGTAGACGGTACTACCTGTTCTCTGTTTACGCCGAATGTTGGGCGGCTTTCACCAAACCCGACGCCCCACACTGTACCTTCGGGCGTAGGAGTGCAATTGAAAAGGTACATACACGCCTTATCATTTTGCGGGGAAATGCAACCTAAAGACGAAACGTTATGGCAGGGCAGACCAGGCCCTAAGCCTTGGTCGACATCTGGTCTATAGTCTTTTTTTTTTTTGCCCCAATATAAACATCCATATCTCAGTAACCAACTGAGGGAAAATTATGAGATTTAGTATATATAACCTTATCATTATGTCCACACAACAACAAAAAAAATAAAAATTGTTCTGGAGATTTTACAGCACATTTCAAAGTTTGTTTATATGCGGTATATAATTTACGGGTCTGAGATGAAATTCATAATTTTAAATGTTTTACAGCGTAGCCAGACAATCAGCGCTCAGTGTTGAATATTGTTCGTTTTTTTTTCTTCATGGGATTGGCCTTATGCCAACTCCCCGCGTTATTTAAACTAGGACTGTTCATTCAGAGGTGTCTCAAAATGTGGGTTATTTCATGAAACCTGATTAATATGTTTTTTTTTTTTTTTTTTTTTTTTTTTTTTAAATCTTACCACTTATCGCTAACATTGAAATGTGTGAATATTTTTCAATGGGATTGAATGCGAAATTATACACTTCAAAGAATCGCTATGAAGTTGTACACATATTTTTGTCAAGAAGCTGATCGCAGGAAACTGTTTTATACTATTACAAATTCCGAAAAAAGAACAATGCATGCATTGAGTTTGAGTAAACGGTCATATCGTCGATGGGTGCAAGAATCTGGAATTAAACCACCACGCAATAACCAAACGGTAGGTAGAAAGATTATTGTAGACAGCTTTGACAAAGATGTCATAAGGCGAGATATTATAAAAATGCTTTAAAAGGTCGCTTGATATACGACAGGGTCGACTTCATTGCACCGGGTTCCATCCCATATGGCTCGGTCTCTTTCCGCAGCGCGGAAAGTATCGCACAAAGCACGAACTCCGCAGCTCTAGCGACGACCCACAGAAGTCTCCGAAAATTTAACTCGTGAACCGAAGGATGCGGCCCGGAATCGAACCCACGACGTTTGGAGCCCGAGTCAAAAGGCTTGACCACTTCGCCACGGAGACTCCTAAAATTATAAAAAGTTTGGATTTTATATCCAGGATTATCCAGCATTATAAAAATGCTGGATGCCAAAGAAACAGTGACTGTAAGAAAACTTAGGGTTTGGTTCAGAAAGAACAATAACATAGAACTATCCAAAACAACTTTGTGGAAAATTATAAGGACATTATCTTCACTATTTGAAAGTACAAGGGCGGTAGAAATAATCTTTGCGAGCAACCGCATTTAGGAGCCATGAGAAACAGACACCTAAGTTAAATAAGAGAAATGCGCAAAGAAAATTATGGCATAGTGTGTTTGGATGAAATGTGGATCAATGCGCACCACACAAGTGATATGGAATGGCAATCAGTGGATGGACAGATAAAGCGCTATGTGCCCAGTAGTATAGGACAGCTTTTGGTCATGGCCCATGCTGGTAATACGCATAATGGCTTACAACAGAATGCTGGGCTCGTGTTCGTATCAAAGCATACATACAATAGGGATTATCATAATAAGATAAATGGTAATGTATTTAGAGATTGGTTCGAGAATACTGTGCTTCCATTCCTAGATGGAAAATGCATGATATCAATGTTGTTGCCCAAGAAGACAAAATACTTACAGCATCGAGCACAAAGGGAGCAATAAAGACATGACTCCGAATGGAAAACATACCATTTCCAGAAAGGTATTTCTAGCTAGAATTGTTGTCCCTGGTAAAACAGACGCCAAAAAGCAAGAAATATCAAATCGACAAGTTGATAGAAGAGCATCGTCATGGGTGATTGAGACTTCCGCCGTACCATTTTCATTTTAAACCTATAGAACCTGTGTGGGATAAAATTAAAGGACAGGTGGCAGCTGACAATACTATATCCAAATTGTCTACCGTCAGGATACTAATCCAGTCCGCGCTATTAAATATTGATAAAGTTACTAGAAAAATGTGAGGACCATGTGTTGAAAGAGGAAGAGGATTATTGGAGAAAGGATGGATTGAATGTTATGCAACCGAGAGCAGTCATCAACCTACTTTAATCGTCCGACACAGATTAAGGTCTGAGCAGATCACAGACCTTAATCCACGTGCACGCCAACTGGGATATTTTGCTACAAATATTCAGAAGAATTACAGGCCCTAAACATTACAGCATCAGCATATTGTCAATGGCAACAGTTTGTATTCCACAGTAATGAATTTTCAATTCCGCAAGCCCTCAGCGGTGACAAACAACTGTATTGAAAAAACACACACACACAAACACACATACGCACACACACACACACACACACACACACACACACACACACACACACACACACACACACACTAAACGCATTGAATACCAACAGAAGAGTAATATTGCGGTGGAAACTGACATATTGTGGCATAACAAAAAACGTGAGAGCAAACACGTCAAATTAGAGGACAACACACGTGCATACGAATCAATCTATAAACTTCAATGAAAAGAGGACCAACATCTTGGTCGTTAAGAAGAAAGCCCACTACAGAGACACTGACAACTATTTTCATAGTGCAAAACAGGTAATCATGTTCCGTCTCTGAACGGTAAACAGCAGAGCAGACAATCTTTCACGAAGACTCAAAGCGGATCTGTCACCCATGTGTACGTATGAATAAACTACACAGACAGCTGAACATATCCTTAAAAATGGAAACATGATGACTAAACTGCGGTATCATTTCTGGTCACTCCATACGCACATTAACGAATTAACATTAACACGAATACTTGTGTACACATTACTAACCAGCAGCTGAAGAAACAAGAAGGAAATGAAAAATAAGGTATGAAATATATTCCTTCTACTTTCCTGTCAATTTACAAATTATTTACGCCATGCCTCTGTAAATTCTCTGTCTTTACTAATATTACACATTGCACCCCTCTCGGGATTCTCCGTGGTGAAGTGGTCAAGCCGTCTGACTCGGGCTCCGAGGGGTGTATGTTCGATTCCGGACCGCGTCCTTCATTTCACGAGTGCATTTTTTCGGAGACTCCCGAGGGCCGTCGCTGGAGGTACGGAGTTCGCGTTTTGTGCGACGCTTTCCGCACTGCGGAAAGAAACTGAACCATATGGGGAAAAAACCCGGTGCAATGCAGCCGACCCTGTGAACTTTTAAGCTACTTTCATTGCACCCACTCCCATTCGAATCCGGATACGCCTTGTGTGTCATCTGAATTGGCGGGGCTTTCATTACTGTAAACATAAATTTGTTAGCGAGAAATCACTAGTTTTTCAGCAAAACATCAAAGAAATATCGCCGCTTTCGATGATTTAAGTTGCTTTTGGACCTATCAAAGACATATTCCTTGGGTGGGGGTAAATACAAGATGGCTGGAAAAATTTCATAACGATGCAACAGACAGTTTTCAAAATAATTGATCGTGAATGAAGGCATTCTTTTCGGGACATACTATAGGATCGAAACTCCTGCAGGAGGACAAATAGAGCATTGCTTTGCTGATCTGGCAGCTTCTGCAGCTTGTCTTGTTTCAGATGTATTGGTGTTACCTTTCCTCTGGAGTAAACAAGGTAGGTCGAGAGTGGGATCTTGCTGCATGGCAACATATGGTCTCTTTAGTTAAGCCCAGACTTTGTACTATGGAGTGGTTATTATGCCTTTTTTTTAAGCACAAAGTAACAAATTATGGTCTGTCAAGCCGGCAAGGTGCCAGTGTGACAGAGTGACATACTCCATGCCCCTTTCTGAACTTGTTTTAACTGGTGCATTTTAAATCATATGCACATAATGTTGTAAACGTTGTATTATTTTTATATAAGCTCATAAATGTTTGCCTCGATTATTTTAATAGTTGAATTCTGCGCACTTGATAACAACGGGCAGGGATACATTTTTTAAGGATACAATAACAGTGTTTTTATATATTCATAAGTAATTGCCTCACAGATTTACATTAAGTATACTTCAATAAACAGATCGCACAGGGTGGTAACAATGCTCATACTGAGTTAAAGTGAATAGTATAATAGTATATAATCACAAATTATCCTTATTTACTACCTTTCTGTAATTAGTATGGAGAATCAAGTGATTTTAAGGTGTTTGAAAATGTATAAGTTACGTCTGCTCTTGCACTTACCTATTCGGCACAAGAAAACCTGATCCGGTGTGTGTGTGTGTGTATTTGTGTGTGTGTATGTGTGTGAAGTACATGACGCCATCAAAACATGTGTTCCATAGTCCATCGGGAAGCTATGTGTTGTCAATGGCTGTCGTCTGCTGGGTTAATTCTTTGCACTTCAAACAGAATGGTGTTATCAACGGAAGTAATAACTTTTTTGGTTGAATAAGTGTTTCAAAATGGCTGTCAATACCCACGGATGGTTGTTCAAAGATTTATAGCAAGATTTCCTGATAAACAACCCACTCATCGTATTACGGTTAGAAATTTGTTGAATAAGTTTCTTTCTACGGGAAATGTGGAAGATACTCCGTGATCTGGTAGGCCTGCTGTGACTGAAGAAAAATGTCTAGATATCCAAGATAGAATCCTGAAAAGTCCAAGCAAGTCCAGAAGTGAACGTATCAGTTAGAACAGTGCACACAATTCTTAAAACACGTCTAAATTCTCATCCATACAGGATTTCTATGGTCTTAACTGAAAGAGTGTAATAATCAACCCAGAGTCAACTACTCTACGTGGTTTCAAGCATTTTTAGCTAAAGAAGACGAGTCAGTTCTCGATGTAACATCCTTCTCTCATAAGGCATGGTTTCATCTATCTGGATACGTTGATAGCCAAAATAATTGTATATGGAGCACTTTTAATCCCAATGCATTTCCTGAAGCGCTCTACACGATGAGGAAATTGGAGTTTGGTGTGCCGTCAGTAGGAAACGTTTTATTGGACCAATATTCTTCAACAACACTATAAATGCCGCCGGGTACCCTACTGATATTCTGGAACATGTTTAGAAAAGCTGAATAATCGTGTGATTGAAGAAGGGTAGTTTCACAAAGATGGTGCACTGCACACACAGCTAGGGTGTGTGTGTGTGTGTGTGTGTGTGTTTTTTTTTTAATATTCGCAAATCGCATAATGTCACACGGAATTTGGCCTCCTCGTTCTCCAGATCTAACACCATTAGATTATTATCTATGGGGTTTCTTGAAAAGAAATGTTTAAAAAAATAATGTACACACAATTGAGGAAATGAAAGAAGATTACCATTCAAGAAATAACAACAGACACGCTGTAGAAGGTATTTGAAAGAGACGTATACAGTTATGTATTGAAGCCCGTGGTGGAAATTTCCAACATCTGTTATAATGAATACGTCGAGGTATGGTGTCCACCTCGAGTGCTGGAAGTCCCGGGTTCAATCCCCGGTGATGACCGGGATTTTTTCTCGTGGACTTCTAGTAATAAATTTTCCTTAATCTCTGGGTAGTGAGATCGGACGCCCGTGTGTATTGTTGCGCACGTAAAATATCCCTTGGCAGTTGGAAATCGAAAAAGAGTAGCCTAACAGCGCTGCCCGGGCTAAATTTCGAGTTAAAAATCTACCCAAAGTATTCCAGGATCCTCGCTGGTGCTACGGGGTTCGTGCGCTGAGCTGAGTTTCTCCAGACTCCAGTTTGAGTTAAGAGGAGAACGGAGCACTTATGGGTTGCACCCGTGTGCCTTGAAGTTGATCCATCGACTATACTAAACTAAACTAAACTTCATTTATACTTTCATGCTTCCCCAAAACAACGTTAGACTAGCCTACAGCAGTAACTATTTATTTAATTATTTTTTGGCACATTTTTGATGACGTCATGTACTTCATTATTCAGATTTGTTCTAAAAACAAGCTGTAGTGAGACTTTACAAATACCCGGTATACACACAGTTAGTTAGTTAGTTAGTTAGTTAGTCTCAGTTCCAACTTCACAGCAACGGGTCATTCCCATTATGCTCCGTTCCTGTGCCAGTGAATATTACACAAAACGCTCCCCACTGCCCAATGTGAAAAGTGGAAAAGACAGGAGTCTCGACAAACAACAGCCCGCACAGATACACTGTGCATAATGCCGCCACCAGAATGTCAACACACCAGTCCCCCACGAAACACCCAGTTCATCTCTGATGGAATCGGCTGTCATTTTCCTATCTGAATGTTTCCTAGATGTGCACCCACACAGTCCACGAAAATACAGTTCATCGCTGATGGCAGTGGCAGTCAACCAGAAGCCCAGCAGCCTCGCATTTTTGCATAAGGCAAAAACCGGTCAACTCTGGGACATAGCCACCTGCCATCACTCCGAACATGCAGTCACGTTCCAAAAAACCTCAGGCAGATTCAAAAGCATTTCACACGAACCTCACAGCTCACTGTGTCGCGCCACGCACTCACTCAGTAGCAGGGCGACGGAACCATCAAGTCTCCTTAGTCGCCTCTTACGACATGCTGCAGTGTTGCTATTCTGTGCTTCCCTTATGGGCCCCGGCAACACACGGGAGATACACACAGTTGTAAGAGGTGATGTGTGTGTTTGTGTGTGTGTGTGCGTGTGCATGCGCGTGCTATTGTGTGTGTGTGTGTGTCTGTGTAAGATACCAATGGAACATATTGAAGAGCTCAGTCAGCCAGGCTGCAGAAAAAACTATGCCAAAAATGAAGATGATCGGATGGAATACATCTTATAACAGTTACCCAACCTCGTGTATGTGTCGCTAAACTACAACATGTTTTCTTCCACCTCGTACAGACCCCATTGCGCAGTTCAAGACAACGGTGGGTGGTGGTACGACAACTGTGCCTTCACCAACCTCAATGGCCAATGGGGAGACCCTGGTGAGTCAGGGGTGTCCTGGTTCGAGCTTCCAGACGGCAGAATACACCCACTGACCAAAACAGAAATGAAGTTCAAGAAGAGTAGCCAGCCTTGACAGCTGGCAAGCGGGAATATTCAATGACAGAAACGGGGTTTACACGACTTCCCACGGTTAAGTCAACAGACTTAGATAAATAAACATCATTCATTGGAGTAGACAGATATTATTGTTTCATGACGACTATACCACGTAGCCATAGACACTTCATTCATTCTACTAGCCAGACATAACTGTTTCACGAAGATCATACCGCTCTTATAACGCAGACATATAAACATCATTCATTGGAGTAGACAGACATCATTGTTTCATGAAGACTATACTGCTTTTATAACGCAGACATATACAAATAATTCATTTTTAATAAACGTTGTTAATGAAGCTTGTTGGTGTGGTTATGTTGGAAATATGGATACATCGCTCGCAACTGTAAATGTAACTATAATCTCTTTATGTTATTGCGAGAGAAGACTTGCTGTAAAAAAGTGCTCTGTGTAAACCGCGAACACAAAATGTATGTTCCCGAAGTTTCCAAGCTGTTGTTGTTTTTTGAACTCCAATCACCAAAGTCCCGCAGACTACACAAGTCAACCCCCACCTCCACGTGGTGCAGACTGGGAAACCATGACCGCGAGGTCATGGGCTAACGGGAATATGGCTCGCCGTAGTGGATGGACTCCTTATGGTCAGATTTTTGTCCTAAACTTGCGACTGGCCTAGTAAACCGGCAGGGGATCTTCATACTGCTCGTAGAAAAACTAAGAGGTATAAACGGAGGTATAGAACTCATAGAAACAAAGGAAGAGAGGAAAATTGGACTGATGGGAATAGTGGACACCAGAATAAAGGGGGAAGGATGCAAGGAGATCCACCACAGTTACACGTTTGTCTACTCTGGAGTGGAACAGCAAGAAAGGGCAAGACACGGTGTGGGAATACTTATTGAACCACGGCTAGCAAGAGGAATACTAGACATAAAATATATATCAGAAAGAATCATAACAGTGAGAATAAAAGAACAAACAATTACAACATATGTACAAATATAAGCACTATGTAATACAAACAATAATGAGCAAGAATGCGAGGACTTCTACGAAGACATCCATGACATGCTAAATAAAATAGATAAGCAGGACACCATCATAGTTATGGGAGAGTTCAATGCAAGACTAGGACATAACAGAGCGGGCATAGAAAAACATCTTGGAGCATTTAGAGACCAACATAATGAAAGAAATGATAACGGAAGTAGACTGATAGAGCTATGCAGCCAACACGACCTCTATATAACAAATACGTTCTATAAACACAAAGACTCACAAATATACACCTGGTATAACTGGAATGATCTAGATACTAAAAGCCAAACTGACTTTATATTAACAAGAAGTAACAGAAAGAGAAATATATTAGATGCAAGGGTTTTGCCAAACTTAGGTATAAACACAAACCACAAAGCAGTCGTTGCCACAATAAAAATCATCAGTAGAAGGAAGCAAAGACCAGAAAAATACATGTCATGCGATTCAGTAAACTTAAAAATCTTTGTAAAATTACCTATAGAAAGAAAGACAGTGTAAGAAGAATGGGAGATGTTCAAATCAAGCATTTTAAATACTGCAAAGATAACATGTGGAACCACGAAAAAACGCAAAACACGGATAAAGAAAATAACAAGTTGGTGGAACGCAGAAGTAAAGAAAGCTGTAAAAGATAAAAGGAAGAATATTAAAAGTGGTCGAAGAGCAAACAGGAATACGATTACATAGAATATAGAATAGCGAGACGGTATGGGAATAGAACAGTAAAGAAAGAAAAACAAAAAGACAGGGAGGAGTATGGAGAAATTCTAAATAAAAACTAAAAGGAGGCAACTATAAACTTCTAGGAAAAGATAAGTACAATGAGAACCAGAGGAGAACCCTTTTTACCCAACAGAAATAATTAACAACGACGATGGAGAACCAATAAGTGAACAAAAGCAAATCCTAATAAGATGGAAAAAGTACTTCGAACAACTTCTCAACATCCCGTCAGATGTAACAGGAATTCAAGAAACCGACACAGATGCCACCGAAGAACTAGAACCAGACATCCTGAAAGAAGAAATTATAGAAGCCGTAAGATTAGCCCCATTGAATAAATCACCCCGGGAAGGTTAACCCGGTCAACAAATGCCCGCAGAAGTCGGATGTGTCGGCCTAACGGCGCAAGAACGCAGCTCTGCTGTAAACAGGCACAGAGCAATCACGTCCGAAAAAAAACTCCGGATGAACGAAGAAGAAGAAGAAGAAGAAGAAGAAGAAGAAGAAGAAGAAGAAGAAGAAGAAGAAGAAGAAGAAGAAGAAGAAGAAGAAGAAGAAGAAGAAGAAGAAGAAATCACCAGGACAAGATGAAATACCAAATGAACTAATTAAAGCAGCAAGAGAAGTAGGAACAGGATGAGTACATAGACTATTCAACCACGTTTGGGTAGAACAACAGACACCACGAGACTGGGGAAACGCCATAATTATCCAAATTTGGGAAAACAAAGGCAGCAAAAGAGACTGCACACAATACAGAGGCATTTCACTGTTGAGTCATACTGGGAAAATATGTTGCAAAATTCTTGAAAAAAGATTAAGAACTATTATAGAATCCCAGCTAAGTGAAACACAACTTGGATTTAGGAAAAACAAAAGATGCACAGATGCCATTTTTTCTCTTAGACAACTTATAGAAAAATCAATCGAATTCAATGAAACACTCTACATAGCCTTTATCGACCAAGAGCAGATAGAAACATGCTGTGGGAAATCCTTAAACAATATGGAGTGAGTACATATCCAATAAACCTATGTAGAAGCTTATACAACAACAGTGAATGCATAGTGAGAGCAACTGGAGGACACCCAGAACCCTTCACCATAAGATCCGAAGTACGACAAGGTTGTGTCCTGTCCCCTCTCTTGTTTATAACATATATAGACAACATATGTAAAGAAACCAGCCAAACAGAGACCGCAAGAACACCGCATGACGAGAACACAGAAGAAGAACCATCTGCAAATCTAACCATTAGAGAACTCCTGTTTGCAGACGACCAAGCACTAATAGCAAAATCAGAAGCTGAATTACAAGACCACATGAATAGTCTAAACGAAATGTGTAGGGAACATAACATGAAAATTAGCACAAGTAAAACAGAGGTACTGACTATAACTAAAGAAGAAAAAGCAACAACAATTCACCTAAACGAACATCCCTTGAAACAAGTAAAGAGTTTTCAAGTACCTAGGAAGTATAATATCATCAAATGGCAAATCAGAAGACGAGATCGAAAATAGATGCAATAAGGCAAACCAACTCATTGGACAAATGGCACCAATACTAAAGAACAAACATGTATCAATAACTACTAAGAAAGCATTTTGCAACACAATCTTCCTACCAACTCTATGTTACCAATGCCAAACCTGGACAATGACAGAAAAAGAGAAAAGAAAAATCACAACAACAGAAATGAGATTCCTGAGAAGAATACTCAATGTATCAAGAAGAGATAAGGTCAGAAATGAAGAAATCAGGACTAAAGTGGGGGTTACAGCTGCACTAGATTTTATTAGCAGCAAATCAAATGGTTTGGCCATGCAAGTAGGTTACCAACTAACAGTATATCACAACAAGCAATGATGTACAGACCGGAGGGTAACAGAGGAAGAGGCCGACCACGTAAACGATGGACGCAGGAAATAACAGAGTCCATGGGAATATCTATATATGAAGTCCATCAGCGGGCACTCTCCCGCTGTTTATACTTCACCTCGACACCGCAAGGTACAAGAGGAACATGATGAGATGAGATGAGATCACCAAAGTTGTTTTTGCAGCAAACATAACCTCGTGGTTTATCACAGCCCTTCTCTTCCCCACTACAGTTCATTGTATTTCGCGGTGTGATTGCTAGCTCTGGTTGAGCCCCTTCTGCTAAAATATCTTTGTGTGCGTTATAATGCTCTACCCCTCTGGACTCCATCTCAGATATTGTTGAGCACTTATTCTCTATCAGGAATGTTGCCATCGCAGTTGGTACTATTGAGATTAATTTATCTCGAAGCATGAGATCCCTAAGTTTGATAATGTCATTCCCTACATCTGCTGATTTTAGCCACTTATCAAATAGTGACGTGGTTTCGGATGCAAAATCCAGAAAGGTTTGCTTTGCCTTAGGTGTAAGCACCTTATAAGCTGAGCGAAGCCCGGCTTAGTCTAATAAAAAATGTGCCAAGACTCTCTCCTTTATGTATTTGTAGTCTGTTCGTCGGTGCTCTGTTATGACCTCTACTATTTTTAAAGTGTCCAGGGCAAGGCGCTTATGAAATAAGATTGCCCATTCTGCTGGCGACACCTTGTAATTGTTTATGGGGACTTCGAAATTCGTCACCCATGCTGATATAGAATCACCCTGGGAAAGTTTCTAATAATTCCCTGATGGGGTCCAGGGTTTTTCATGCTAATTTATTTTTAGCGATCGCTGCCTCTTTTTCAATCTCTAACATATTTACTTTTATATTCCCTTCTACATCTTTATCCTTCATAAGTTGATCGGCCGCCATCTTGCCCTTTTCAAACGCTAGTCTGTTTTGTTGAAAATGTAATCTTTCCCTTTCTAGTTCCATTTATTTCTCTTTTTGTTTTTCTAGAGAGGCTATTCTTTCTTTTTCTAGTTCCGTTTCTTTTTCTTTCTGTTTTTCTAGAGAAACTATTCTTGCTTCTTCTATTTCCATGTTTTTTTTTCTTTCTGTTTATTTAGAGAAACTATTCTTTCTTTTTTCTAGTTCTCTAGCTTCCTTGGCTGCTGCTTCTTGTGCCTCTCTGGCTTCTCTAGCTGCTGATTCTTATGCCTCTCTGGATTTTCTAGCTGCTGCTCCAACTTCTCGCTGCTGTGCCTGAAATTCAGAAACTTTATTCTCTGCCCAGGCCATAAGTTATGGGCCTGTCAAGCCGCATGTCTCACCTAGTGTTGCAAAGTCTCCCAATGTAGACATGGTTGATGTTGTGCACCTGTTTATTATCTATGTGTCAATAATATTGTTAATTGAAAACAATGTACATTTGCACATGAACATGAACATAAATGAACATTGCAGATACTACCTGTACCAACTGTTTCCGGAACTATAGTATCACTCTATGACACTCAGGAGGTGTTCTTTGTCAGAGAATTTCTTGTCAGCGTCGCTTCTGGTTGTGTTGTTGCGAAGCCGGCGGTGTGCTGAACCTGCTGTGATGCTAATCACAAATAATGGCAATACAGGACAAGTTCACAAAACAAGACAAAGTTCTCGTCAGCAGACAGAAATTTAACAAAATTTGTTTAGTCAATTTCGACTGCCAACCGAACGGAACGTACCTTTGTGTATGATGGTTAATCAATCCAAAGGTAGCCCACCAAACTCCCGCAATTGATGAGGATGAGTAAATAGAGCGATGGAAGGGTGCCTGAAAACTCTGGACTATTGACAAACACACACACACACACACACACACACACACACACACACACACACACACACACACACACACACACACACACACACACACACAAGTCAAAGGAAGCAACTTAACTCGTGCGTATCCAGTCCTGGTGTCCCTATTGACGCCTTCCAGATGGTTTGCTCCACTTCAGTTCAATGGGGCTTCAGAACGTATTTATTTACTGCTTGTTTATAGTGTGAGTTAAGTACTTGTTGACGGTTCTCCACAGCTAACGTAGTATTTTGGCCGTTTAGTGACGTTTATTTCACAATAGTTCTGTGTGTAGGCAACTTCCACAAATGTCACAAACGAATAACGAATATGGGCCGAGAGGTGGTTTATATTGCTTGAATCTGTAGCAATGCTTCCATTGTGGCTACCATTTTGTCTTTTATGGATGTCATTCCAGGTGGTATCTATTTTTTGAGCTATTTTCACAGATTAGTTGTTCATTTTCGTGTAATATTATCATATCTGGTTCTTTGTATTTATATCGACCGTTCAATCTATTCTGTTACTCGCACAGAGTTCATTAATTTTTAAACAATGTTGAATTTCTTTGTTGGTTATCAGGTGTTATTTCTTGGGTTCTAGACACCGTGACGAACCTCCCACGTCTGCCAGACTATTTCTATGGCTCGCTTGGAGTCAGAAATCAGGGTGGCAGTTTAACAACGACTTATCCACAACAAATGAAGAAGTAACGCCTTTATCGGGGTCCACATTCATTTTTAAATCAACATAACAACCAAGTCTCAGCTGCCGCCAGCACTCCGGCTGTTATCGCGTTTCGCGACGGACCACTAGCATACATATTCATTTCTTGTGGCACTCCAGTCATGACGAACACTCTCATTCTTGCTACTAGTCGATATATATATATATCTCTCACTACTTACACCTATTGACCGCTGAACCCACACTTATTTCATTATGCTAACGTTTTGTTGTTGATTTATTAAATGGCTTCTTCCTCCTTCTTGTAGCTGGATGGGATGCTACCTTCGCCCAGTATCTGGAATCCTCTTTCTTGGTGGAAGCTTTCATTGCGTGATCATTCTTTTACTTTGCTAAACTGTATCCGATCTTAACATACCAGCCTTCTCGATCCAACTTTCGTAGCCATGCAATCCCCACTTCGTGTTCAAATAGTGCGCACCATGTATGTGGTGATTCGTGAGCAAATAGAACCGTGACATTTTCCTTGTTTTCTCGTGTCTGGCATTTTATGCACTTGAGGCATCATAATTGGAGGAAGAAACATCAATAACATTAGATATGGAGATGATACAGCATTGATTGCAGACAATGGTCAGGATCTGCAACATTTAGTAGAGGTGGTTGTTGCACGCAGTGAACAACTAGGGTTAGAATTAAATTATAAGAAGACACAGATTATGGTCGTCGCTAGGAAGAATAAATTACCACAATGTTTATACAGGTAAATGGGAATATTCTTAAACAAGTTAATCGGTACAATTATCTCGGGACGGCCATAACATCTTATGGACGATGCCTTAAAGAGATTAGAACAAGAATCATCATGGCGAAGGTAGCCTTTTGCAAGATGAAAAACATACTGATCAATAAAAAGATGTCAATTGCTACGAGAAAAAGAATGTTGAGGTGCTATGTAGATCCTGTCCTTGTGTATGGATGTCAAGCGTGGAAATAAGCAGACAAGCTGAACAACAGATGATGGCAGTGGAAATATTGTTTCTGAGGAAAATGCAAAGAATAAAATGGACATACAGAAAAACCAATGACGAAGTCTTCAAGAAACAAATGAAAATGTACACTGATTACAGAAATTAGGCGTATGTAGTGAACATATATTGGGCATGTTATGAGAAGAAATAAATTGGAGAAGTTGGTGGCAATTGGCAAATTAGAGTTGAAGAGAACAATCGGAAGGCAGAGAAGTAAATACCTGGATGGTTTGGCCACTTGGCATGGTCGAGACAAGAACACTGAGCTGATTCACGACTCTGGTCATCGAGTGAATTGGTGAATCATGACCGCCCATGGTTATTGGCATTGCACATAATGGATAGATGGTTCTTGTAGAATATCAACGTTTCTTCTTCTTGGTCCCAGTAATCTACTATTGTCTGTAGCATTTACATTCTTGAACAATCACTGCTCTTAATACAATTTCAGATGATGCTGCGTCTCTTGTTTCTATACAGCTGCTAACACTTCTGCTAACGCCATGGCGGACACCTCTACCAAAATCACTGCTAACAGCACTTCTAATACTGTTACAAATAGTACTACTGCTATCAATACTACTCATCATCGTCATGTGCATTGCCAATAAGAGATCCTCTGCCTACCATCGTGAAGCTGGAGACCATAACCTACAACTGTCTGTTTGCTGCTCTTCACCCTCATCTACCACCTGCACTTATGGTTTCACGTAACTCTGAGGTAACCTGGGAGGCTAAACAGGTACTCCACCTTGCCCAAGGGTGTCTCGCATGTTATCGGAGGAAAGGAGGCACCTTACTTCTCCTTTGATAGGGGGTACCCGTAACCCGGTGCCCAAGATATTGACCCAGTTCATTATCAATCCTTATGGCAGCTTGTTTTCAATATATGTGTTTTAAAAGTGTAAGGACTTTCCCATCAATTTGTAGATCGCCAAGCATCTTCATCATGTTGTCATATCTTACTTTATCGAAAGCCTGTGTGTAGTCAATAAAGCAAAGAAGTAGGTTTTTGTTTTCTTATATTTAACGTTCAATTAATGTTCTCAGCATATACATAGCATGCACTGTGCTCTTGCCTCTACGAAGCCACATTGTTCTGCTCCTATTTCGGATTCCTATTTCTTTGCAAGATGATTCTCAACAAAATCTTCGTGATGTAGCTCATTATACTTATTGTTCGATGTTGATCACATTCGACGGCTCTTGATTTCTTCGGGATTGCAATAAATATAAAATTACATATTTCAGGAGGTATATCTCCAGTATCATATATTGTGTTCAGCAGTCTGGTGACCTAGGTATATTCCATATTCTTCTAAGGCATTGATAATTTCTGTTGTGATGTTGTTTGGACCTAGGGTCTTGCCAGTTTTCATATCGTTAAGAGCATTCTGAACTTTCATCTTAAAAATTGAAGGTCCTTCATTATTATTCCAAGCATTATACTGTTTTTCTCTTGTATCATCATAAAGGTCTTTCACATAATCTGACCACTCATATAAAAATCTGATCTTCTACTATTATGATTTTGCAATCTTTGGTATTTAGGCAACCCGTTGATGGGTGTTTTCTTTTATTAGTGATGTCGTTAATTCTTTTGTGCATTAATCTGGTATCCAGGATGTCGTGTTTTATTTTTTTTCAATGTCCCTGCAGGGATCGCCAGTCATGTTTATTTTGCCCTTTGGCAGTTTCCTAATTTTTCTTTGAATCTCTTCATATTTTTCATACTTATTTTTGTTAATTCTTTTTATTTCCATGATTTTTAAGATGTCTTCCGTCATCCATTTCTTACGTCCCGTCATCTTCAATTTTGGGATAGTTGTTTTTGCAGCTTGGTTGAATGAATTCTTAAATATTTCCCCTTGGTCGCCGACATTTTGAAATAATATTTTCATATCTGACAATCCATTAAATATGTTCTTTACCTCTACGTTGAAATGATCTTTTATCTCCTCTATCTCTCTTTTCAGTGACTGTTGATCAAATTGTGTATATTTGCCCGTCTTTAATTTTATATGTATATTTATTGTGATTAATCTATGTTTGCTGAAGCAGTCTGCGCTTGGTATAGATTTTGCGACTTTTAAAGCACTTCGAAATCTTCCGTTGATGAGAATATAATCCATCTGAATTATGATCTTAATGGTCAGGACTCCTCCATGTCCATAATCTCCTTAGATGATGTTGGTACCAGGTGTTTCAAATAATCATTTCATGTTGTTGTTTGTTTTGCCCACTGTACAAGTCTGTAACCTCTTTAATCATGTTCCATTAGTCTATACTTGCCAATTTTGCATCCGTTCTGTTGATTTTCAATTTTAGCATTAAAATCAACCATTATGGTAGTCGATGTAGAAGGCTTGCATTTCTTGAAGGCTTTCTCCAAATCATTATAAAATTCATCGATGATGTCATCACTGTTGTCTGTTGTCGGTGCATAAACTTGTGTGATGTTGATATCGAAAGATCTTCCACTCAACGCTGCTAGGAATATTCATTCTGAAACAGTCCAATATCCTTTAATTGATTTTTATCTCTCTCTCTCTCTCTCTCTCTCTCTCTCTCTCTCTCTCTCTCTCTCTCTCTCTCTCTCTCTCTCTCTCTCTCTCTCTCTCTCTCCATTATAATTGCTACACCCCGCTTTTTTTTTCTCCGCCAGAATGGAATATGCTATATTCATCGGATGTTATAATGCCCGTTCCTTTCCATCTGGTCTCACATATTCACACATACCTACCATGATAACATTAAGTCTCCTTATTTCGTTCTTAATGTTATCAAATTTTCCATCCCCACTCATAGTTCTTCTTACATTCAAAGTTCCCACTTTCAATGTTTATACTTTTTGACACTCAGTCGCTTGCTGACGGTCTGGAGACACCTGATGCACATGACTACCCCTATCGGGTGAGGCTGCTCTTATGGAGCACCCATTTACGCTGTTTCTCTGAATTTCCATGGAATTGCAAAACATGATTTTCTGGCATCTGTAAAGAAGGCAGTTTGTCATTGCTTTCCTTCTTAGCAGAGACCATACTGGTTGATGACCGCAGTCATTGTCTCCCACGAAAATAGATCATCTACCTATCGTAGTGAAATTGGAGACCATAGCCTACAACTATCTGTCGGCTGCTCTTCAACTTCATCGCACCTACAAGCATCCAAGGCTTCACGCAATGCTCGTCGGGAAGCTAATACTTCTACTACTATTGTTGCTACTACTAATACAAATACTACTAATACACCACATGCTACTACTACTACTACTACTACTACTACTACTACTACTACTACTACTACTACTACTACTACTACTACTACTACTACTACTACTACTACTGCTGCTGCTACTGCTACTACTACTACTACTACTACTACTACTACTACTACTACTACTACTACTACTACTACTACTACTGCTGCTGCTGCTACTACTACTACTACTACTACTACTACTACTACTACTACTACTACTACTACTACTACAACTACTACTACTACTACTACTACTACTACTACTACTACTACTACTACTACTACTACTACTACTACTACTACTACTACTACTGCTGTTGGTGGTGGTGATGCTGATGCTATTACTACTACTACCAGTGCTTCTGCTACTTTTCCTAATATTACACCACTACTACGTATAATGTGAATACTATTACTATTAGCAGGCGCGTTAGCGTCATAGTTATGAATTTGCTCTTCTTCAAGGGCAGTCTGACGAGGGTTCTGTATCAGCTCTCGACATTCACTGCGAGAGGGAAAGACTGCCAAACTATTCCTCCGTCACGCAGGTCTACAAAATAAAGCCGTCCTAACAACTCACATACCCAGAGCAGCTTGCTCTTGTGTGACTTATTATTACTGTTATTATTACTGTTATATTGTAATGTGTTCTTGACAATATGATTTTAAAGAGTATATTCTACTTGTATTGCTTCAAAGATGTAAAATAATATATGAACAATAAAAGACAATAAATACAATATGTTTCACAGGCCTACGGGTCAGGTCAAACATTCTTTGAAAACAAAGTTAGTAAAGCAATAAAATGTTAGCTTCGATCGGTTAGGTAAATTAAAGCAATTCAGGCAGTACCTAGCGGGGTATAATTAATTATCCTTGTAAAAATGACATTATAAATCAATATTAATAGAATCTTAAAGCTAATAAACGAAAGAAGACACCGATGGCACGGTACTGTCATGGCATTTGAAGTAGTGTAATTTAGTTCGTAATTAAATGAAAATTATATGTTTTGTAAACATGAAAACAAGGCATATGATTTACACAATACGATAGAACGTAGTCTATCCCACTTTCATAATCAGTTTCTGCAACGGAGAAACTAAATTTACGAAACGCGTTTATGTAAGTTTTCAAGTGTGCAGGTAGATTTGATAATTTTTTAGCCAAAATTTAAACTTTTAATACAAACAGAATTTGCCTAATAAAATC